>JADRCD010151032.1:0-12010 GCA_019843815.1 Montemys delectorum
CCTATCAGGCAGGGGGCAGAGGTGGTCGCTGATCCAGCTCTGTCACTCAGAAGCTGACAGGCTCCTGTCCCTGCAGTCCTGCGGCTCCCCTGCAATTCCTGAGGCCTATGCCTCCCAGCTGGTCCTGCCTTAGCAAGACCCCAGAGAGAAAATGGCGATCTCACCTGAGTCCTTGGGCTGAAGTCCCACCTGAGTCCTTGGGCTGAAGTCCGCCCTGGAGGGAAGCTCTCCCCTGAGTCCTTGGGCTGAAGTTGAGATTTTTTTTTTTTTAAGTATGTTAGTTATATGACTGGTCATGAGGTTTAGAATAATACAATAAATGAAAAAAATAGATGCATTGAGAGCTAAGGAAGTTTGAGACAAGCTTTCTCTAGAGGTATGGTTAGATAAGGCCCATGTGGATGATGTAGACATGGAGAACTTAAGTCGGCAGTGGTAAGGGGTGTCAGACTGATATAAGTTCAAATAATTACTCAAGAATTTGCATGAGCCTTTGGAACCTACTGTAGAAGATGGAGGGTGGGGTGTGGGAGAGAGAGAGGGAGCTGATTGTGTTCTTATGGTGACCTTTAGCCATATGGTTGTCCCTAGTGTCAGCAAGACTCCAGGGATGTAGGCACAGTTGTGGTTCAGGAAATGAAGTTTAGGAGAAAGAGTTCAGTTTACCACTGCTGGATATGCTTTAGGAAGACTTGGCAGATAGAGGTTGGTGGAGAGGGGGTCTTACCTGGTTGTTCCTGGTGCCTACAGGGTTCTGGGAATAAAGACAGTGTTGTGTACCAGAAAATGAAGTGCAGAAAACAGGGTGTATTTTGCCACTGTTAGGTATACTTTATGGAGACCACCATGGGAATTCCTATAAAAGAAAGCATTCACTTGGGGCCAGCTAACAATTTCTTAAGTTTGATTCATAATCTTAATGGCAGAGAGCATGGCAGCATGGTGGTAGACATAGTGTGGAGAAGTAGCTGAGAGTTCTATATTTAGATCTACAGGCATCAAAAAGAGAGCTATTTCATTCACTCTTACTTCAAGGATTCAGATTTACTAAAAAAAATAAATAAACAATATCTCCATACACTTGGCATTTTTTTAGCTTGAAGAGTAAACTTTCTCTTCTCTATTCTTTCTGTTATAATTACTAATCAATAAGTAAATATGAATTTTATATAAGTAACAAATCATCTTATTATAAGTATAGTCCATGCAATATTCTGTATATACTTAAAACAAAAATTCATTGCTTATCTATTATCTTAAAGAATGAATACTTTTAGCATATGTGTCTTCCAAATGTTCTGTAGGATCTATTTGCACTAAGAAATCTTTTGTTGTTTATGCAAAATTCTAATGTGTCTGGATATTACTTATTCTGCTTGGCAACTCAGCTCATATAAATCACATCAAAATCTATCTCTTACACTAATGTTTCTGTACTAATCTTCATCAAAAAGATTATTTATTAACTCACCCAACACTACTGAATATATATCATATCCACAAAGCATGTCAGAAATAGGGGATTATACTAGGAGCCCACTATTCAATGGCAGATGATAGTAAGAATAGAACCAATATGATTCAAGAGCAAGAATCATGGAAGGATGCACATAGAACCACAAGTGATCCCCAGTGAGCCTTCTTGTAGAACTTCAGTCTATCTTCCCTCTCATCACCTATATGTGTATCTCTTACCAGTATTAGGAAGTTTCAGCTAATGTCTCTCAGTCTCTGTAGTGAAGAGCTTTGGTTTGGCACTTATATTTATCTGCTTTTGTGTAATGAAGCTATCTTCTCTCCATTCAATGACCCTTCATTGGAGTTATTACAAGGTTCGTTTGGTTTGTAGGACTTTAACAAAAGTGATAAATTATGACTTCACAATGTTCTAAATGTAACAGGCTTTTCTCTACAACTTTCTGTAGTCATTTAATCCTCACACCATCTCAATAAACCCAAAAAATTTATTTGCCATTTTATGTGAGAGACAAAGACATAGAATTGTTTGTTTTACTCACCCCCATTGTAAGAATGGTAAAAGTGGAGCAGAAAGTCAGACTCAGCATACTGGCTCCAAAACATATGTCGACACTCTATAATAGAGTAACATATGTGATATAAAATATTAAATGGGAATAGCCAATCAACGACTGGTCCAACTTGAGACCTACATGGGAGAGCTAACCCTGATACTATTTATGATACCGTGCTATGCTTGTAGATTGCGGATAGCACAACTATCATCTGAAAGGTTTCATCCAGCAGCTGATGGAAATAAATGCAGAGACCCACAGCCAAACATTAGGCAGAGTTCAGGGAGTATTATGGAAAGGTCGGAGGAAAGATTGGAGCAGCTGGAGTGGTCAAAGACACCACAAGAGGACCTACAGAGCCAACTAACTTGGGTCTACCGAAGCTCAAAGAGACTGAACCACTAACTAAAGATATGCCATTGTGGATTGGTATGGGGAAGGGGAGCATCCTCTTCTCTGAGGACAAGGGGAGACTGAAATAAGGGTGTGGGAGGGTGGGCCTGGGAGGAGAGAAGGGAAGGGCTGCTATCAGGATGCAAAATGAAGAAATTAATAAAAAAAATTAAATTGACTTCTAAATTTTCCAGACCATTAATATGTTCTTATATTATTTTGTAAAATCTTCATTTTTATTATGCTTTTGATGATTCAAAAATGAACCATATATGATTGAATATAATTTGGGGAGGTGGAAATCTTAAAAGAAGGAACCTAAAGCCATACTACGTTTCACAATTACATTTGTTGTTTTTTGATTTTGATGCCCTTGTTCATTGCAATTCACTCAAACAATTAAACTCTATATAATAGACAGTCTAGTTCAAACATGACTACTGTCCACAGACTTGGGAGTACTGGACCACAAAAGATCTGAGAAATCTAAGCAGCATCACGAGAGCTTTCTTGGAAGATTATTTCATTTATGAGGAGTTAAAAGTTGGGAAAGTTACACATGCATCTGTAATCCCAGGACCCAGGAGGCTGGAACAAGAGGATATTGTCTTTGAAGCTAGTCTGGGCTGCCTAGTGATTAGAACAACAACCTTTTCAAAACACTTAAAGCATCCTTTGAGAAAGCCAAAGATGGGCACTGGGATTTGGGGTTGTCCCTTTAGTCTTGATCTGTAAAGGACAAGTAAAGTATGCTAGATATTCCTAGAGTTTTGGTAACTTCCAAAATGGTTTCCTTGTGACCTGTGATGAATATTATCACCTAATTTATCTACTGGTCTAGTGAGGATACTTAAAACATAGAGATGAATAAGTGGGAAAAGACATAAAACCTCCATTCTATAACAACTATCTTATTCCCCAAGCCTTGATGGACAAGATTTCTAGAAAGTATTTCCTGATATAAATGTTAGTTATCTGGCATACTAACAAGGACCAGGTAAAAACTATTCTTATAATGAGAAAAGAGGATGGAACCACAGTGACCAAATGTATTTGCTATATCAAGAAGTAAAAGTCTTCAGGGTTCAGTCTCCATGTTCACATCCTTCTTAGAATCCTGCATTATAAAGAAAAAAGAATGATTTAGTGTAGACTCAATGGTTAAGATTAAAAAAAAAAAAGGTCAAAGAAAATCTGTTCATCCCTAGAAAGCATACTGACATCAAAACAAAAACCTATTAGTATTTTCTAAATATTATTAACTATAAAACATAATTTATGTTCTTCTACTTTCAGAGTCAGAAGATAAAGAAATACAGAAACTGAGAGTAAGTTGCACTTAATGTCTTATATAAATCAAAAGTTCCAAAATTATGAAAACCTTATTTGGATAAATTATTATAACATAATTTAATAAAAACTTAATATACAATTGGTAAATGTATGATGTTTAGGAAAATATAAAGTGTCAACAGAAATATCAACATGCCACAAAAACCTATGCTTATAATAATGGTATATGGACTCTGTAAAATAGAAGAGTCCTGAGACTGAAACTAGCCACCCAGTTTATTCAAACACTCTCTGTAATATCCTCAGAATCTGACCAGCACCTGGGTGAGGATGAGAGTGGATACAAGACCACTAAGAATCTTATAAATGATCTCTACACAAGACTCATCAGTAGGACTGAATTATTAACAAAGAAGGAAAGAATATGGCTAATGATGAGGTTTTGTAAAACACTTCTCCCACCTCTCTTACAATAAGGAAAACTTTCTTTCCATTTTTATTTTTTAAAACTTTTCTTTTCAGCCCTTGCTCAATACTTATGGAAACAAGACTTTCTGAATTGAGAACTAGGCCAAGGTACTTCATGGAGGTCAGAGAAAACTCAGGAAAAGATGTGTGGGTCAGTGGATCAGTTAAGGAATGAACAGTGTTTCAATTTTCTAGTTCTACAGTTGTGGAGCTGTGAAAAAGCTATATGACCAATAATATATTTTGGAAAAGATATAACACTAAATGTGCAACTATATCTTCATACAATTCATTCATGTTAATGGTATCTACATGTCTGTGAAAGCAATCTCTATAATTGTCCCTAGTTATAACACAGAAACTCCTTGCCTTGAGAATAGTAACCCTTCACTTCCATTCCCCCAGGTCTTGACAACTATCATTAACTTTATGTCTCAAATTTGATTACTTTGAAAGCTTATTGCAAATGAAGCACAAAGCAGGTGAGTTTTAATACCTCAGTTATTTCACTGAGCACAGTGTCCTCAGGGCCCATCTACATTGTAGTGTGTGACATGTTTTTGTCTGTTGGAAGAATGATATTCAGAGGTTCTATATGTATAACATTTCTTCATCAATTAATCTGCCAATGGACCTTTAGGCTGATACTACTTCTTGATGATTGTGAATAGTGAGCATAGGCATGCAAACATCTAGATTATTTGTGTTTAGTTTAGGAAATCAATACATAGGCTCACAGAGTTCTGTTTCTTCTTTTACTTTTCTTTCTTTTTCTTTATTTCCTTTTAACTTATGACTTAAATTTATTATTATCATTTTTCACCAGCTAGTTGTTCCAACTCTAGATTCACAGATAAGAGCTATCAAGCTCTGTGTGGTCTTTTGGGAACAACCTCCTGCTGCTACCTGCTGGACAGTTAACACACCACACTGTTCTATGTTTTTTCCATAATCCTCAGAGATGAGACTCATTCTGTTTAATTTTCTCTTAGTGCCTGGGACAAAGAACAAGGTTGTTCACTCCTGATCATTATTTCATTTTTGTTTCAATAATTTAATTAAATTGACAAGCACACAGACAAGTTATTCCTTTTTATGAGATGGGAACATATTTTGTGATATTTGATATGAAATTAATATATTTTTTGCTTTTATATAAATTTGTGAGTATAACTCACAAGATCAAATGCTTCCAATTAAAGTTCTAAGGCAAAATTTGTCCCCTGAAAAAATTGGTTTTCTCCAAAGGAGTATCACTAGGTATGCCAACCATACTTGAGACCAGCTCCAGGTTCAGGGATAGTTGACCAACATAAAACAGACTCCATGATTTTTGTAGGTTTTTTTAAAAAAAGATTTATTTATTATTATATGTAAGTATACTGTAGCTGACTTCATACGCGCCAGAAGAGGGCATCATATCTCATTACGGATGGTTGTGAGCCACCATGTGGTTGCAGGGATTTGAACTCAGGACCTTGGGAAGAGCAGTCAGTGCTCCTACCCACTGAGCCATCTTGCCAGCTCCTTTTGTAGGGTTTTAAATCATTGTATTATTTTTGTCTTTTTTAAATTGTTTATGTTTGCTTGCTTTGATCAGGAGGTTTAATTTCATTTGGGTTTTGGGAAAATAAAGAGAAAAAGAACGTGAAGTTAATGAGTAGAGATGATCTGAGACATCTTCTAAAGCATGATCAAAATAAAATGTATTAGAAAGTTCTTAAATAAAAACAATGAAGAATGAGAGAATATGCAGAAGTGGTCTCCCATTAGTTAAATTAAGGAAATGCTTAAAATTTTTGCTACAAAAGTCTACTAAAAAAAATTTTCTTACTATAACTCTGAAAAAAAAGTGGGATTTTATAACCAGGTTTTTTAAAATAAAATAATCACAAATATTACCTATCCTATTACCATGATAACATATTTTGGCTAACAGCTTGAAAGAGTATTATCCATGATGGTGGGGAAGGCTCTGGCAGTTAGGAATGTTAGAACGAAAGTTTAAGGATTCTGTTAACATTATATCCAGAGTTAGGGATGTGGTACAGGTGAATGTTAGTACTCAGCTGAATTTTCCATTGATCTTTGTATTTTTTCTGAGATCCCAAACCATGAGACGGTGCTGCCCACCTTCAGAGCACCCTGTCTCCATCTGCACCCCGGAGCTAAGGCTGTCCCATAGCCCTCTACAAACGAATCCCATCTCCCAGGAAGGATCTCGTCTTGCCAAGAGTTCTGACACACCTAAGATTGTAGGCTTAAAGGCCCACAGAAGGGAAAAGTTCCAGTCAGAGAAAGCAAGACCAGCTAACACCACAGATAACTGGATGGTGAGAGTCAAGGGCAAGAACATAAGCAACAGAAACCAAGGCTACTTGGCATCATCAGAACCCAATTCTCCCATCACAGTGAAGCCTGAATACCTCAACACACCAGAAAAGCAAGACTCTGATTTAAAGTCACATCTCAGAGTTGTTTTGATTTGCATTTCCTTGATGACTAAGGATGTTGAACATTTCTTTAGGTGCTTCTCAGTCATTTGGTATTCCTCAGTTAAAAATTCTTTGTTTAGCTCTGTACCCCATTTTTTAATAGGATTATTTAGTTCTCTGGAGTCTAACTTCTTGAGTTCTTTGTATATATTGGATATTAGCCATCTATCAGATATAGGATTGGTAAAGATCTTTTCCTAATTTGTTGGGTTCCATTTTGTTCTACTGACAATGTCCTTTGCCTTATACAAGCTTTGAAATTTTATGAGGTCCCCTTTGTCAAATCTTGATCTTAGAGCATAAACTATTGGTGTTCTCTTCATAATAATTTCCTCTGTGCTCCTGTGCTTGGGGCTCCTCCCCATTTTCTTCTTCTATTAGTTTCAGTGTATCTGGTTTTATGTGGAGGTCCTTGATCCACTTGGACTTGACCTTTGTACAAGGTAATAAGAATGGATCAATCTTCATTTTTATACATGCTGACCTCCAGTTGAACCAGCACCATATGTTGAAAATGCTCTCTTTTTTTCACTGGATAGTTTTAGCTCTTTGGTCAAAGATCAAGTCACCACAGTGTGTGTGTTCATTTCTGGGTCTTCAGTTCTATTCCATTGATCTATCTGCCTGTCACTGTACCAATACTATGCACTTTTTAATCACAATTGCTCTGTAGTACAGCTTGATGTCAGGGATGGTAATTGAGCCAGAATTTCTTTTATTATTATTAAAGAACTACAGGAAAACACAACAAAACTGGTAAAGAAATTGAAGAAAATCATCCAAATCTAAAAATGGAAATAGAAACAATAAAGAAATCACAAAGGGAGACAACCCTGGAGAGAGAAAACCTATAAAAGAGATCAGGAGTCATAGATGTAAGAGTCACCAACAGAATACAAGAGATAGAAGAGAGAATCTCAGGTGCAGGAGATACCATAAAAAACATTGACACAACAGTCAAAGAAAATGCAAAATGCACAAAGGTCCTAACCCAAAACATCCAAGAAATCCAGGACACAATGAGAAGATGAAACCTAAGGATAATAGGTATAGAAGAGAGCAAAGATTCCCAACTTAAAGGGAGTACCTTCAACAAAATTTTTGAAGAAAAATTTCCCTAACCTAATGAATGATATGTCCATGAAGACACAAAAAGCCTACAGAACTTAAAATAGACTGAACCTGAGAAGAAATTCCTCCCATCACATAATAGTCAAAATACCAAATGAATGAAACAAAGAAAGAATACTAAAATCATTTAGGGGAAAAGGTAAAGTAACATATAAAGGCAGACCTATCATAATTACACTAACATCTCACCAGAGACTATAACGCTAGAAGATCCTGGCCAGATGTCATACAGACCCTAAGAGAACACAAATGCACAGCAAAACTCTCAATTACCGTAGATGGAGAAAACAAGATATTCCATGAGAAAACCAATTTACACAATATCTCTCCACGGATCCAGCCCTACAAAGGATAATAGCTGGAAAACTCTGACAAAAACTACACCATAAAAAAAGTAAGAAAGTAATCTTATTTCAACAAACCTAAAAGAAAATAGTAACACAAACATAAATGCACCTCTAACAACAAAAATAAGAGGAAGCAACAATCACTATTCCTTAATATCTCTAACATCAATGGACCCAATTCCCCAATAAAAAGACAGGCCAACAAACTGGATATATAAACAGGACTCAACACTTTGCAATATACAGCAAAAATATCTCAGGGACAAAGATAGATACTACCTCAAAGTAAAAGGCTGGAAAAACTTTCCAAGCAAATGTTCCCAAGAAACATGCTGAAGAAACCATTCTAATATCAAATAAAAATCAACTTTCAACCAAAAGTTATCAAAAAAAAGATAAGGAAGTACACTTCAGACTCATCAAAGGAAAAATCTACCAATATGAACTCTCAATTCTCAACATCTATGCTCCAAATGCAAAGGCACCCATACTCATAAAAGAACTTTACTAAAGCTCAAAGCACACATTGCACCCTACACATTAATAGTGGGAGACCTCAACACCCTGCTCTCAGCAATGGACAGATCATGGAAACTGAAACTAAACAGAGAAACAGTGAAACTAACAGAAGTTATGAACCAAATAGATCTAACAAATATTTATAGACATTTCATCCTAAAGCAAAAGAATATACCTTCTTCTTAGCATCTCATGGTATCTTCTCCAAAATTGACCATATAGTTAGTCACAAAACAGGCCTCAGCAGATACAACAAGATTGAAATAATCCCATGCATCCTATCAGATCACCACAAACTATGGCTGGTCTTCAATTCAAAACAAAAAAACAAAAAACAAAAAACAAAACGGAAAGCACACATACACATGGAAACTGAACAACACTCTACTCAATGACAACTTGGTCAAGGAAGAAATAAGAAAGAAATTAAAGACTTTTTAGAGTTTAGTGAAAATAACGACACATCGCACCAAAACTTATGGGAAAAAATGAAAGTAGTGGTAACAGAAAACTCATAGCTCTAAGTGCCTCCAAAATGAAATTGATAAGAGCTTGCATTAGGAGCTTGACAGCACACTTGAAGGCTGTAGAACAAAAAGAAGCAAATTCACCCAAGAGTAGTAGATGGCAGGAAATGATCAAACTCAGGGGCCGAAATCAACCAAATAAAAACAAAAAGATCTATGCAAAGAATCAACAGAACCAGGAGCTGATTCTTTGAGAAAATCAACAAGACAGATAAACCCTCAGCAGGACTAATGAGACAGCACAGAGACAGTACCCAAATTAATAAAATCAGAAATGAAAAGGGAGACATAACAACAGAAACTGAGGAAATCCCAAAATCATCAGATCCTACTACAAAAGCCTATACTCACAAAATTAGAAAATATGGATGAAATGGACAATTTTCTAGACAAATACCAAGTACCAAAGTTAAAACAGGATCAGCTAAACCAACTAAACAGTCCAATAACCCTATAGAAATAAAAGGAGTCATTAATAGTCTCCTACCCCCCCCCAAAAAAAAAAAAAGCCTAGGACCAGATGGGTTTAGTGCAGAATTCTATTAGACCTTCAAAGAAGACCTAATACCAATATTCTTCAAACTATTCCACAAAATAAAAACAGAGAGAACACTACTCAATTTGTTCTATGAAGCCACAATTAAACTTATATCTAAACCAAACAAAGACACAACGAAGAAAGAGAAATTTAGACCAATTTCCCTCATGAATATTGATGCAAAAATACTCAATAAATTCTTGCCCACTGAATCCAAGGACAAATCAAAACAATCATCCATCATGATCAAGTAGGCTTCATCCCAGGGATGCAGGGATTGTTCAATAAACAGAAATCCATCAACATAACCCAATCTATAAACAAACTCAATGGGAAAAAAACCACAGGATCATTTCAATAAATGATGAGAAAGCATTTGACAAATTCCAACACTCCTTCCTGATAAAAGTCTTGGAAAGATCAGGAATTCAAGGCCCATAACTAAACATAGTAAAAGCAATACACAACAAACCAGGAGCAGACATCAAACTAAATGGAGAGAAACTTGAAGCAATCTCACTAAAATCAGGGACTAGACAAGACTACCAACTCTCTCCCTACCTATTCAATATAGTACTCAACATCTTAGCCAAAGCAATTAGACAATAAAAGGAAGTCAAAGGGATACTAATTGGAAAGGAAGAAGTCAAATTGTCACTATTTGCAGATGATATGATAGTATACTTAAGTGATCCCAAAAGTTCCACCAGAGAACTCCTACAGCTGATAAGCAACTTCAGCAAAATGGCTGGATATAAAATTAACTCAAACAAATCAGCATCCTTCCTCTACACAAAAGATAAATAATCTGAGAAAGAAATTAGAGAAATGACACTCTTCACAATAGTCACAAATAATACAAAATACCTTGCTGTGACACTAACCAAGCAAGTGAAAGATCTGTATAACAAGAATTTCAAGCCACTGAAGAGAGAAATCGAAGACCTCAGAAGATGAAAAGTTCTCCCATGGCCATGGATTGGCAGGATTAATAAAGTAAAAATCACCATTTTACCAAAAGCAATCTACAAATACAATGCAATCCCTATCAAAATTCCAACTCAATTCTTCATAGAGTTAGAAAGAACAATTTACAAATTCCTATGAAATAATAATAATAAAAAAAACAGGATAGCAAAAAGTATTCTGAGCAATTACTATCCCTGACCTCAAGCTGTATTACAGAACAATACTGATAAAAACTACATGATATTGGTACAGTGATAGGCAGGTACATCAATGGAACAGAACTGAAGTCTCAGAAATGACATGCCTATAGTCACTTGATCTTTGACAAAGGAGCTAAAACCATCCTGTGGAAAGAAGACAGCATTTTTAACAAATGGTGTTGGTTCAACTGGTGATGTAGAAGAATTCAAACCAATCCATTCTTATCTCCTTGTACAAATCTCAAGTCCAAATGGATCAAGAATTTCCACATAAAGCCAGATACACTGAAACTAGTAAAAGAGAATGTGGGGAAGAGCCTTGAGCACATGGGTACAGGAGAAATTTTCCTGAACAGAACACCAATGGCTTATTCTCTAAAATCAAGAATGGACAAATGGGACCTCATAACATTGCAAAGCTTCTGTAGGCAAAGGACATTGTCAATAGGACAAAATGGAACACAATAAATTTGGAAAAGATCTTTACCAATCCTACATCTGATAGAGGGCTAATATCAAATATATACAAAGAATTCAAGAAGTTAAAGTCCAGAGAACCAAATAACCCTATTAAAAAAAATGGGATACAGAGTAAAACAGAGAATTCACAACTGAGTAATACCAAATGGCTGAGAAGCACCTAAAGAAATGTTCAACATCCTTAGTTATGAGAAAAATCCAAAGCAAAACAACCCTGAGATTCCACCTCACACCAGTCAAAAATTCAGGTGACAGCAGATGCTGGCAAGGATATGGAGAAAGAGGAATACTCCTCCATTGTTGGTTGGATTGCAAGCTGGTACAACCACTCTGGAAATCATTCTGACTGTTCCTCAGAAAATTGAGCACAGTATTACATGAGGACCCAGCTATACCCCACCTGGGCATATACCCAAAAGATGTTCCAACAAATAATAAGGTTACATGCTCTACTATGTTCACAGCAGCCTTATTTATAATATCCAGAAGCTGGAAAGAACCCAGATGTCCTTCAACCCAGAGGAATGGATACAGAAAATGTGGTACATTTATACAATGGAATACTACTCAGGTATTAAAAATGATAAATTCATGAAATTCTTTGGCAAATGGATGGA
>JADRCD010151034.1:0-15029 GCA_019843815.1 Montemys delectorum
CTATAATGAAGCTCATTGTTTTGTTTGCAATCATAAAAAAAAGGTGACTATATGCTAGATACTTTATTGAGCCCTGAATTAGATCTAAACCCAAGAAGTATATAATACTGCTATTACAGAAATAGATCTTTGCAGATAAACACACATGGACATGTATAATATACACTCATGCCACTCATACACACACATTAGGAGTCAGCATCCTGCCATTCAGTTTTTCAAATATGTACTTACTACAAGTAACTGGTTTATAGAACACTTACACCTACCCATGAAAACAGAGCAATTCTTTTCAATAAAACTAACATCTGTGCATTTGTATTTCAACAGTGTTTGTTAGCTTGAGACTAGTTATAATATTCAAAGAGGAAGTATTGTCACCAAAGTCCATTGTTAAATATTATATAAAATACAACATGACTTAAAAAAGCAGAAGTTCCCCCTTTTAAATATTCTCTGCTCAGTATCTCCTACTTATATACTGGGATAGCATCTCATGAAATAAGAAGAATTGGAAAAATTTAGTGCGACAGAAACTCTGTCCAACCTCACAAGTACTGAGGATAACAGGAACATCATGCTAGTGTTACAACATTAAACACAGGATGACTGGCACAAGGCAAATGTCCAGTAAGTCTTTCTGAATGAATGACTGATGTTTGAGAACATGGTAGGTAGTAGAAGGTAGTAGAGGTTTGCTCTGTTGCTATGTGTTGTAATGCTAAGCGCAGGGCCCCAAGACCTGGTTGCCCCAGAGACAGGAGCATCCACATATAGACCCAAGTGAAACTTTGCCACCTTGCTCTCAAATTATTTTTGATTGGTGGATAAAGATGCTGACAGCCAATAGCTGGGCAGAAGAGATATAGGCAGGGTTTGGGGTTTCCTAGCATGGGGTAGGAGGAGAACCACGTCAGAGAGAAGTAGGTGGAGAGAGGAGAAAGCCACCATGGGTTAGGTGAGTCATAAAATAATGGCTATGTGTGTTGGCTAATTGGAGTTAAGAGCAGCCCAGATGAAACATGGCAAATTATCTAATGGGATTATTGGCTGGGAAATAGACATAACAGCCAGAGGACAGATATCTGCCCAGCTTTAGTGCTGATTGAGGCTTATTATAAAGGTTGTGTGTGTCTTTTATCCAGGTCAAATGTGAGGTTGAAACCCTGGATTGGGGTTAAATATTTTCTATAACAGGACGTAGTGTCTCAAAACATTACCTCAACTCTTATCTCAAGCTCACAGTAACTTAAAGAGCTTATTCTATATGCTCTTACCTATCTCACTTGTAGATTTGTTAAAAACCCACATGTAATAATGTATGCCCACTGAAAACCATACAGATTCTATCAAGACCTTTGTGAAAGCCATGAGAAGGGACAGACAGGCTGTCTGTCTGTCTAGATCTCTGGCTGTTAGTCTCATAACTACTTCCATAGGATTCAGTAGGTGATACTTCTTAAACAAAATCTTCTAGGACATTTACGATGTAGCTAAGTGGATGGGATTCTGAGCAATAATGTTGTCCACCCAAGTCCATTGGAGGAATGTAGTACACTGAATATTTTGGGATTATGCTAAACTCCACTGAAATATATTTTAAAGAGTAATTTGTGACTCTTTAGTATGCTTTATCATGAAGATAATGATGAATCAGCCTTTTAAACAAAATACAACTGAAATATATATATTTCATATATATACACATATATATGTATATGTATATATGTGCATATATATGTGTGTGTATGTATAAACAAATTACTGAGATGAGCAGGTAGATGTAGTTTTTAAGTAACACCTATTACAGATGTTGATTTTAATTTTTGACTGTATGAACCTTAATAAGTATATTCATTTCTACAGGACAGGGACCTGGGGAAATATCAGCAGAAAGCCCTAGGACCTTGGATGACAGGATCAAAGATTTTCACTTCCCTCCTGCTTCCCAGCAGAATCTTTAGGACGTATTCATACTTTAATGTGTGCAAAATGTTGAATTTACAGGAATTCTGATATTGGTATATTTTATGTGGTTACTTCTACTGGAACTACAGAATAACAAGTTTCTCCATTTCCCACCTGAAGCATACAGCTTTACTATAATTTTCTTGCTTTTTCAGTTTTGAATTTTCTCCCTTAAGCTCTGTGTTTCTAAAAACATGTAATGGCATTTGAAACCAACGCTACTGCAGGGTTCCCCATCTTCATCCCTTGTTGGCTGTTGACCTTGACACTCATTCAATTAGAACTGACTCGTCAGTCAGCCATTCTTTCCTGGCTGAAGTCACTGTGCCCACACCAGGGAGACGCTTATTTCATTACTAAAGATTGTTCAAGGAACCTGGGGCCAAGCAGAAAAGCAATCTTACCATGTTAGAACACATAAATTAGTGAAAGGATTGGGAATGCATGTGTGAGACCTGAATACTTCGTTTCACATTTAGATGGCCAAGAAATTGCTGAGGGCAGTGAGTAGAGAAGGGCCTCAAAAACATAGTTTGTCAAGTAAGTCACTTCAAAAGTTCCTTTCTGTGAAGCTGTTTAATGGCAGGTACCTCAGTAATGTGACTCAAGATATCCCGAGTTATAATGCCAATTCTCCATCACTTGAAGAGGCAGGTGACCAGAAGGCCCATGTTAAATATTGGGCATATATCACATTTTGAGGGGGGCAAGACTCATTTGGGTTGTCAAGCATCCTTCACAATTTATGCCTACAGGGATGCCCCCCCCCGGAAAGGAGCCAAATAACTCATGTTTTTTGGAAATTGCTTGTGGCAGCCTCTCGGTCTGCTTGAGGGTTCTCCACATTGATGTGTATTTTCATACACTGCTCATACATTAAGAAATTTACACCCTGCCAGGCATTGACAGAGTGCTCCATCCCTAATCGGCTTCAAGGAGGGTTGGTGGAGTGGGGGAGGGGAAGCACTGCCTTTGCTTCCAGACAAGGATCCAAATACATTTCCATCAAGGGGGAGACTTGATAGGTGGGGATGTAAAAGTGTGGAGCAAGGAAGTGTGGAATCCTAATAAGGAACAGTCTGTGAACCTTGCAAGAGATGTAAGCAGCCATATCCCTACAACATTTGAAACCATATCCAGCCACCACTGGCTAATAGCGGCGAGAGACCATAATTCCAACGCAGTGTAGAACTTGCAAAGTTTGTTTTATTGTTCAAGATGGAGTCATATTTTTCTCCTGCCTCTGTGATTTATGCCTAGAATTAGAAAAAAATAAGACTATCGGTGGTATCTTAGTTCTTTGTTTTAAAGTAAAAGACCATAAATACTCCTGTCAAGCTGTTTGCATTCGCTATTTCATTTTACTAGCATTGAAAATTGCTCACACCACAGGGGCTAGCAAAAACATCAGTGCGGCAGGGCACTGTGATGGTATTCTTATCAGAAAACATACCAAGGTTTAAATAGAATGTCAAATGTTGATGGGATAATGACACACTAGCCCAATTAAAAGGATACGGATGATCTTAACATCGTCATGGATCATTGGCTTAGAAACATCCAGAAAGCTTTTCTTTTTGTTTGCTTAGAACTTCTTCTCGAGCATCGGGCTACTAGGACAAAACCTATATTTTTGTTAGAGAGCACAGGGCACAGTTCCTTCAGAAAATACCGTCTGGCTGGTTCTTATTATTTAGATGGTGATGGGTTCTCTTGAGGTGGGGAACAAAACAGAATAAAGCAGAAGTGACAAGCAAGCTGCCGTCGACACTTGGGAAATGAGATCTTATAGGAGAGGTATCAAAGTGAGTGCCCTGCTCTGTAGCTAATGAAGCAAGGGTTAACATCCATTTCAATATGAGAAGTGTGGGGGCTTTTTAAAAACCTTCTTGGTGGCTATAAAGAACACACAGCAACTCTTCTGAGGGGTAGTAATACTTAATTATCTTGCTCTTAGAGTCTAATAAATGGCTGGATGTTGAAAATACAATTTGTCCTTACAAAACATTATTGCAATTGCCACTGTCATCAAATATAAAATGAGGTTTGATCTCAGGCATCTACCAGAGATTTAGCACTTACCCTTTACGACTGCCATAATTAATGCTGAATGGTTGGCATTCGCTGTTAATTTTAAGAACAGTCTGTCTCCTCAGCAGAGAGTTCTCATTGTGCAGTGATTGGGACTAATGGGGAATGTCATGACTGGTCAAAGTGCAGAGAGTCAGTGTTTAGTGCTCAACCACAAATGGGACATATATGTCACTGACCCCCTTTCCTGTTCAGACTCAGTGACCAGCATGGAAGAAAGGCTGGAAAGACTTGTAGAGGCACAGTTTGGGGAGAACCAGAACCAACCAGGGTGTCCTGGCTATGGCAGGGCTCCTGTGTTCATTCACTCGCAGCAGCTCTAGATGCCTGAACCAGACTTGAAAAAGATTAGGCCTGTCCACACTCCAGGATGGAGGGGCGAGGGGTTCACAAGCAACCTGAAAGCTCCTACTTCTAGGTGAGATGCTATTGACAGCCCATGACTGCGAGGAGGGGCAGGTAGCATCAGCTTTCTTTAAAGATATGGCCTCTAGCAGGTTAACCACACTCCAGTGGGTGACTGCACCCAGGAGTATATGAATAGCACAAGTTAGACCCAGTGAGACATTGAAGGAAGAGGAAAGGAGAAGAGGGAGAAGGAGAAAGAGGAGGAGGAAGAAGAGGAGGAGGAAGAGGTGGAAGAGGAAGAGGAGGAAGAGAAAGGAAGTTGAGAGGGTTTAGAAAAATGGGAGTGATCTAGCAGGCTTTAATAGAAGAGAGGGTTTGAATATTATCAAAATATATTTTATTCTCAAAGAGTTAATAAAATGTTATAAAAAAGAATAATTTGATTTTTTAGAATAAACAGTACTGCAATATAAAACACTGCTAAGGTTTTAAGTGCGTAGAACTGAGTGACTTGTACTCTGGCACTAAAGGAGAATGGGATAGTCATATTCTGTGCTTGATAGAAACAAAATGAAGATATTTTATTTTCCAGGTAGAGAGAAGTTTCTGCTAACACAAAGGCACTGGCTAAGGAGGGCTTAGTTGTGAAAAGTTTTAGGTCATTGTTCATGATCTAGGAATAGACTATCGAGACCAGAGACCATAGATACTGTGCAAAAGCTCAAGCCACACCCTTGGCATTCAAATCACATTGTTTATAACATTACAGCTATACTACTAATGGATTGACTATATCCATCAGATAGTCTCCGAAGTCCACAAATGTTGAGGACATCTGATTAATGTCAATGCATAAATGTGTTAAATGGATCACAGGATAAGGGGCAAGTAGATATGAGCCTTATTCCTCCAGAACCAATTACTGTTTTCATATGTAAATTCTAGGAGCTAGGGATGGGGCTCAGTGTGATGGCTACCACCTCCCACATAGGAGGTCATGGGTTCATTACCATCACCGTAAAAACCAAACTAACCAACTAGTTACCTACAATTGGAGTGGAAATATAGGTGTGGCTATTTATTTTTAATAGTTATCTTTTGTTCAGAATTAGGGCTTCATTTGGTTTGATTTAAAAGCCTCCAGCGTATCTTTAAAAGATTTTAGTAACAAAACAAGATGTGTTTTACTGCATGTAACTGTTGGGGGTTGGTCTGGTGCTGGTATGTATTCAAATGCTAAATACTGATCCTCACCAACATTGTTCCCAAGTTAAAACTATTGGTTAAATAAAGGTGGCTATTTTGTTTGTTTGTTTGTTTTTTGGAGGGGAACCTGGGAAAGGGAAAATTTACATGTAAATAAAGAAAATATCTAATAAAAAAAAAGAAATATATATGGGCATCTAGCTATCATCAGCAGAAAACTTTGAAATAAATCACAGGCAACATATGTCCAGATGGTCTATGGAGAAAAAAAAAAAAAAAGAAAGAAATGGTTTTGAGTCAAAAAATAAATAAATAAATAAATAAATAAATAAAGGTGGCTACAACCAATTACTGGGGAGAACAGAGGTTTCAGTTACCTGGTTGGGGGTGTCAGGCAGGGACCATGAGGAAGGAAAGTGAAGGAGAGGAAGGATGACAAAGACAGAGAGAATAGGAGGTCTCCATTAGACTTGATGGACCAGGAGCACTTGCTTGAGAGAAATGTGTCCCCAAGACAGCCTACTGGGAGCTGGACACCCCGAGAGACTCAACACCAAGTACTTAGGGAGTCAGCTGGGGAACTAACTAGTCTAGCATATAGAAAAATAGATTAGAGCTAAACCGCTCTCCCCAGTTATTGTGCTAGAATTTAAATAAATAAATTATATCCTCAGTCTCATTCCTTTGGAAGCTAGCCAGGAATATAAATAAATATTATAATTTACATGTAACATTTCTTTAGGAGCTAGAAAGATGACCTGGTTGGTGAAAGTGCATACTGCGCATCTAAGTGCAGGTCTCTGGAACTCCTAGACAAAGGCTAGGCATGGCGTTATGTGCCTTTAATCTCAGCAGTACCTGGGCAGAGGCTAGATGAAGATTTCTGGTGCTTGCTCCTCAGACAGGCTGGTTGAATTGGTGAGCTTGGGGTTCAGAGAGACTACCTGTCTTAACTAATAAGGTGAAGAGGGGTGGAAAACCAAGCCCAATATAGACCTCTGTCCTACACATCCGTGTGCACATGAACCATCAAATACACAAGCAGCACACACACATACACACACACCACTTAACAGAATAACAACAACCCCCAAACATTAATGTTGTTTTATTGGTTGTAATTATACATTGTTCATTTGCAGTATTGCTTAAATCCTATTCTGGACTCTTCAACATATACACTGCATCTTAGATCTGAGAGCTTTTAAAGCAGTCAAAATACTTAGAATAAGCAAGCATTTTTCCTTTATGTTTTCATATAAACTTAAATATCTCCAGAGACATTTAAGAATCTATGTTTATAAGATGAGACTGAATCAGACATCACAGCTAATGTTAGGAAAAGGGTATTTATTACCACTGGCAAGCCATATACACAATCAGCTAACCAGTCAATATCTGCTAACTACCATATGCAAAGAACATACTGGGTGCATATGAATAAACAGTAATGTTCCTTGCTCTTAAAAGTCACATTGTAGCTCCAGAAATAGAAAAGTATTTTAAGAGATGGTAATGAAATTGAACCCTTTCAGGTTCTCCATTCTGAGCTTTTCCATGGATGTCTGTCACTTTTCCCCCTCTGGATCTGACAGGACATGGCTCTGTCTTCCAAGGACATTCAAGAGCTGAACTCAGTCTTTCAGCTTCACACACTATACCACTTGGTAATTTCTCAGCTACAGGACTGAAATAGTCTCTTAAGTGTTTTCCCTCTTGGGGTTTTGTTTCCCTACAGAGAGTCTCAAAAGAGCAATCAAGGAGATAAAAGGTGACTTTTATCACAACAGGTTCTTCAAAACCCTCAATGGCTTTCTTTTTCAGTTAGAGTAAAAGCCAGTGCCTTGACAATGACCCACAAAACCTTTCACAGTTTATCTCCTGTGACTTCCCTGACCTCCCTTCCCATTCCAATCTCTTTGTTCACTCTGTTCTAGAGCAGTGGCCTTAAAATGCCATCTCAGGGTTGCCCTGTGTTCTCTCCAGCTGAAATGCCCCTCCCCCAGGCCTCTGCCTGGCTGGATCTCCCACCTTCTTCACTGCTTTGCTCCAACACCACCTGTGTGTTTACTTGCTTTAACTTGGTCTCTCCAAAGCACATTTCCTTTCCTGCTATAATTTATTATGTACTTACATATTTTGTTCATGGCTTAGCGCCCTCTAGTAGAATAGATTTTTTTCTACATTTTAAAACATGTTGTAAATGGAACCAGGAGCATGGTTCAGTTGGCAAAGGCTCTGGCTGGACAAGCCTGGTGACCTACATTCTGTTCACAGAACTTGCATTATGGAGTAGAAGGAGAGAGCCACCCTGAGATGTTTGAAATTAACATCCCCCCTCACCCCCAAATAAGCTCATGCTAGGAGAAAGAAAATGGGAAAGCTTGGTGTACTGGCTGGTTTTTCGTGTCAACTGGACACAAGCTGGAGTTATCACAGAGAAAGGAGCCTCCCTTAAGGAAAGGCCTCCATGAGATCCAGCTGTGGGGTATTTTCTCAATTAGTGATTAAGGGTGGGAGGGCCCATTGTGGGTGGTGCCATCCCTGGGCTGGTAATCTCGGGTTCTATAAGCAAGCAAGCTAAACCAGCCAAGGGAAGCAAGCCATCAAGTAACATCCCTCCATGGCCTCTGCATCAGCTCCTGCTTCCTGACCTGCTTGAGTTCCAGTCCTGACTTCCTTTGGTGATGAACAGCAATGTAGAAGTGTAAGCTGAATAAACTCTTTCCTCCCCAACTTGCTTCTTGGTCATGAGGTTTTATGGAGGAATACAAACCCTGACTAAGCCACTTGGTGCCAGCCAGTCAGAGTGCTTGCCTCCCAGTAAGAGAGATTTCACTAACTATGGATAACTTGTTAGACCCTTGCTGGAAGGGTTGGAGCTTGCATAGTGGTGGTAGTGGGACAGAGGGCGGGACCAGATCTTAACCAGCAGGGCTTAGATGTGCATCTTCCTAGGCCTCTGTTTAAACTTCAGTTTTACTTAAGAACCCAAAAGATTGATTTGAGGAAGCCATTGGATTTTTCTCCCTTTTTTTCCTAATGTGGCCACATTGAAGAAATATTTTTCTGATTTTTTTGTCCTTGTTTACTGTTAGTTTTGCTGTTTTAATTGACTCTCAAGAACAGGTAGCTGAACATGGCTTCTTGAGGTGTCCCAAGTTTGGCAGCATTACTTCTGGTGTCACTAATTGCTTTTTTCCTGCCTAAAATTGAGTACAACCCAGGATGGTGATTAAATAGGGAGAAGAATGAGTCAGGTGGTTTGAGAGGCATCTGTCCTCTTTGTTTTGTATTGTACAGCCTGTTAAGTTCTTACTAAGAACTTAACTCATTTCCACAGGGGCAATGAGAGTTGTTAGTCTCTAACTGAGCTTCATTCAACCAAGGGAGCCTGCTCAGAAAAGCCTCTGTTATGGAAAGTTGGGAGAGGTTGGTCTATGTTAAGAATCTTTAAATGGCCACTATAGATCTTCCCTCAATGCTCACTTTTTGCCATCTTGGAGCCAGGTCATGGGGAAGGCCCGCCGTGTCTCCACATCCCTCTGTATCTCTCTATTTAGTAAACCACCTATCGCCTTGCCTGGAGCCTCAACAAGCCTCTACTCCAGCCACTGTGCAATTCATTTGACAGAGGCATAAGGACCTGGAAACTCAAATTTCTGCCCCCAAGACCCCCCTCTGATCTCAAGATACTTTCTTCATAAAATATGAAAGGAGACAGATGGAAAGATGATTCTGTGGTTAAAAGCATTCTCTGCTCTGGTACAGGATCTGGGCTGGGTTCTGAGCACCCAACTTGTAGTCCATGACCATCTATAACTATAGTTCCAAATGAATCAATGACATCTCTAGCTTCTGGGGGCACTGAAGGCACATGACATACTTCCATACTTGCAGGCAATATACTCACACATATAAAATAAAAATAAATCTTTCAACATTATGAGGAAAGGCAATGGAGAGATTGCCCATTGGGTAAGGGTACCTGCATCAGCTCCTGAGGGCCTGGATTTAGCTTCACAGCATCCACACAGTGACTTACAAACATGCACATATTCAGTTCCAGATGTCTTAGTCAGCATTTCTATTCCTGCACAAACATTATGACCAAGAAGCAAGTTGGGGAGGAAAGGGTTTATTCAGCTTACTTCCACATTGCTGTTGATCACCAAAAGAAGTCAGGACTGGAACTCACGCAGGTCAGGAAGCAGGAACTGGTGCAGAGGTCATGGAGGGATATTCCTTACTGGCTTGCTTCACCTGGCTTCCTCAGCTTATTTTCTTATAGAACTCAGCACTACCAGCCCAGAGATGGTGCTACCCACAAGGGGCCCTCCCACCCTTGATCACTAATTGAGAAAATGCCTTACAGCTGGATCTCATGGAGGCATTTCCTCATGGGAGGCTCCTTTCTCTGTGATAACTCCAAGTTGTGTCAAGTTGACACACAAATTCAGCCAGTACACCAGGAGATCTGAAATAATCTTGTGGCTTCCAGCAGTATTAGGCATGCATGCAGTGCATGTATTTATACGCAGGCAAACACACCTATATATAAGACAAATAAATCTTTTTTTTAATATGGAAGGATTGATTTCCATCTGGCAAATACTTAGAACTGCTCATTGCATGTGAGATCTCTTTTTACATTTCCTGACCTTTTTCTCCATAATTTTCCTCCTAAACAACTTTGCTGGATTTTTTTTTTATTTTATTTATTTTGATTTATGGCAGAAGGAAGCAGATTTCTGTGCTTCTATATGGCAGAAAAGAGAAAAACAAAACAAACAAAACAAAACAAAATCACACTTCAAATTCCCAACCACACCCTAAGTCTTCATTTGGTGTCCCAAAGAGTAAAAGGCACAGACAGTGCTAGCTCCATTGCCATCACATATGTTGAGACCTTTGGCAAAATTCTGGCCAAGTAGTCATAGTTAAGGCCTAGTGTATTCACTAAAATGGAGTTAGTTTACACTGCAGTTTTGAAAGTGCGTTCTATCCTTTTGCTACCTTGTCACTTCTGGGATAACTTCAAGGAAGGGAGATATACAGAGAGATTGAGAATATTTCTTTTTTTTTTTAAATTATATTTAATCTTTTTTTATCCAGTCATTATCCCCCTCCTGGTCTACCCTCTGACTATTCCATATTCCATACCTCCTGCCCATCCCCACCGTCTCCATCAGGATGTCCCCTACCCCCACCCCCACCCTCCAGACCTCTCCACTCCCTGGGGCCTCCAGTCTCTTGAGGGTTAGGTGCATCTTCTCTGACTAAGTCCAGGACCCAGCAGTCCTCTGCTGTATATGTGTTGGGGGCATCATATCAGCTCATGTATGTACCTGGTAGGTGGTTCAGTGTCTGAGAGACCCCAGGGGTTGAGGTTAGTTGAAACTGCTGGTACTAAAACTCAAGTCCAAGTGGATCAAGGACCTCAACATAAAACCAGATACACTGAATCTAATAGACGAGAAAGCGGGAAAGAGCCTTGAACTCATTGGCACAGAATGAAATTTCCTAAACAGAACTCCAATAGCTCATGCTCTAAGATCAAGAATTGATAAATGGGACCTCAGGAAACTGGAAAGCTTCTGTAAGGCAAAGGACATAGTCAATAGGACAAACCGGCAACCCACAGATTGGGAAAAAAAAATCTTCAATAACCCCACATTCAATAGAGGGCTAATATCCAAAATATATAAAGAACTCAAGAAGCTAACCACCAAAACCCCAATCAACCCAATCAAAACATGGCGTATAGAACTAAACAGAGAATGTTTCATTTTCGCAAAAAGAAAATGGAGAAGTCAGATAAGCTGCCCTTTGTGTCAGAGTAAGTGTATTCTAACTGGTGACATTGGGCAAGTTGCATGCTTTTCAGTACTAGCCTTTTCTTGAGAGTTCTATATCTGTTTTTTTTTTATTGGATATTTTATTTATTTACATTTCAAATGTTATACCATTTCCTGGTTTCCCCTCTGCAAATACCCTATCTGATCCTCCTTTACCCTACTTCTAAGAGGGTGCACCCCCACCCACCCCAGTCCCTCCTCACCACCCTAGCATTCCTCTACACTAGGGCATCAAGCCTTCACAGAACCAAGGGCCTCCTCTCCCACTGATGCCAGATAAGGCCCCTTCAGCTCCTTCAGTCCTTTCCCTAAATCTCCATTGGGGTCCCTGTGCTCAGTCTGATGGTTGGCTGCAAGCATCTGCATCTGTACTGGTCAGCATCTGGCAGAGCCTGTCAGGAGAGAGCTGTATCAGGCTCCTGTCAGCAAGCACTTCTTGGCATCAGCAATAGTGTTTGAGTTTGGTGTCTGCATGTGGGATGGATCTCCAGGTGGGGCATCTCTGGATGACCTCCCCTTCAGTCTCTGTTCCACTCTTTGTCCCTGTATTTCCTTTAGACGGGAGCAATTCTGGGTTAAATTTTGGAGAAGGGTGGGTGGCCCCATCCCTTCTCCCCTTTGTTAGGTATTTTGGTTAATGTCATTTCCGTGGGCTCCTGGGAGGCTCTTGGTTTCCTGGCACCTGGGACTTTCTGCTTGGAGTACTAGCCTTCTCCTAATGTGCTCTCATGATATCTACCAGTAATGATATCAATTAAAAGAATAACCGTAGGAAAACCTTACCTTTGGGAAAAAAGGTAATCACATTAATAAGTCCCTCCATCTTTTGACTCAGCCTCCCATTGAGCTACTGAGCAGTGCAGGAGGAAAGTGTACTTTTGAGGAGGGGAAAGACTGCTGAGATTATTTGCATGTGGAGTTTTGCCAAGCAACTTGGTCTCTGAGGGTCCCAGTAACTTCTGATATGCATGGGTAAAACCTACGAAGCAAGGAGAAACTTAAAATCCAAGATTGTAGCCAGGAAATGTGGTGTCCTTTAATGAGCGTTTACTTATAAATGAATAAAAGCATGAATAAAAGATCCTTACAGTCACAAATTCTCAATGAAATCCTAGCCCCTAAATCTCAAATTCTTTATTTTATGAATTCCAATACCTTTCCTATAGTCAGTAGCCATTCACAGACTGGAGAAGCCAGCCACCAACTCCATTACAGCTTTGCAACTTGACAATACATAGAATTAGGAGACAAGACTCCAGACATATCTGTGAGAGGCTATTTAGCTTCTGCCATGTCTACAGGGAATCATTCTGATTAAGTTAATCGATGAGGGTAGGCCTATCTTAGATGTGACTGGAGCATTCCTTGAACAGGATCCAAGCTTTTATAAAAGTGAGCGGCATATAAGTGTTCACTACTCCCTGCTCCTCATTTGCAGGTATGTTGTGAGCAGCCTCACCAGGCTCCTGCTGCCTTCATTTCATGTTATCCTGTGTCCTAGAACTGTGCTCAATCATAGGGTACAGCCTGTACTTTTACTGAACTATGGGTCCATGAGAGGACTCAGAACACCACAAAGCTCAGATTGTGTGCCGACCAAAAGTCAAGTCTATCTATTTCTGCTGCGAGGCAAAGGAGCCTGATCAGTAAACTTGCCCGAATCTAGAGCCTAGGCATGACAGTGAATCTACCCAGTTGAGGAATCCAGACCATGGATCCTCATGATCTTAGGACAAAGGCAGTGATCTCACTGACTAGGAACCTTAATATCAAGCCTCACTGAATGTGGCTACAAGACCTTGTGACACCTAGGATTGGGTGAAGTATTTCACTGTTTAAACAAATCTTCAGAGGCTGCATGGAACTTTCACTTCTTCAAGGTCTCAGATAGCTGTGTGTAGCAATGGCAAAGGGTCATGGAGACAGAGCACTCCCAAAGCAGCTAAGAAGGTACAGGAACTAACTAATCCTAAAGAAATAGAAAAACTGTATCTGATTAGGATGACCAGAAGGAAGGTATTGAAAATACCCTTGAAAACCAAATGGATGAAAATTCCTTCAAATTTGCAAGTGGCTATCAAGAAAGATAAGGCCCACATGATCCGTATATGTTGAAATTAAAAGTTATTATATTAAGAGGAGATATAATTAAATTTCTAACAATGGAAGACAAGAAGAGTTAAGTATAAAGAGAGCAAGAGAAAAGCAGCTCATTTTATAAAGGAGACTCGTGATCATTAGGGAATTTAAAGGAGACTCGTGGTCATTAGGGAATTTAAAGGAAACTCGTGGTCATTAGGGAATTTAAAGGAGACTCGTGATCATTAGGGAATTTAAAGGAAACTCGTGATCATTAGGGAATTTCTTAGCACAAGTTTAACAGGAATGTAGAAAGGGATACATAGAACACACTGAAAGGCAAAAACAATCCCATGCCAATGAAGAATACTAGAGCCACGAAGCTGTCCATCAGAATAAAGTAGAAGCAGGGCGTGGTGCATGCTCAGGACTTGGGAGGAGAAGGTAGAATGGTCAGGAGTACATGTCATTCTTAGTTAGAGATGAGTGGCAGTCTGGGTTACAGAAGACCTTTCTTGAAACACACACAAACAAGCAATACCCATCCCAATAATGAAGTGAATAGAGGTTTACCAAAAGAAAAAAAAAGAAAGGAAAGAAGAACTAGAGAAGTTCTTTCAAAGATCTTCCTTCTTGGTAAGATTCGTGAGATAGAGCTACTCAAGAACTGAATGGAATGATAAATACCAATGGAAGCTGTATGAGTATGCAAAGGTCATCAATAAAATGAAAGTTAGATCGCATTAAGTTAGTGGTTCTCAGCCTTCCTAATGCTGGCAGCCTTTTAATACAGTTCCTCATGTTGTGGTGACTCCAACCATAAAGTATTTTATATGCGAGATAGCTGACATGCAATCACCAAAGGGGTTGTGACCTACAGGTTGAGAACCAGTGCTTTAAATGGTTATGTAAAAGCTAATATATATATATATATATATATATATATATATATATATATATATGTGTGTGTGTGTGTATATGTATATGTATATATGTATATATAAAACTAGTATAAATAAAATAATTTGGGAATAACAAGATAGCCATTAACAACAATAATTTAATGTGAAGAATAATAAAGGTATAAGTTTTTTTTATACAATTTTCTTAGTTGTGTTTTCTACTGCCGTTACAATGTATCCTAGCAAAAGTAACTAAGAGCCATGAAAGGCAGTCTGTGTTCTCGTTGAGCAAGGCTTACCCTGGAGAGCCAGTAGTAAATTCTACAAGGGATAGAACCATGAGCTATGCCCCCAGACATTAGGCACCTGACAAGAGCCCTCAACTCCATTATCCTGTGGGTAGAGCAGTGCTCCAAGCTCCTACTATTCTGGCTAGACTCCACCCCCATAGTCACCTGACCACAGCCAGGTTTGCCCTGCCCCACAGTTACCTGGGAACAGCAAGGTAGCCCAGCTCACTATGTAAGGGACTGCTTGGCCCCTCTTCTCTCTCTCTCCCTCTCTCTCTCTCTCTCTC
>JADRCD010151045.1:0-19079 GCA_019843815.1 Montemys delectorum
TTTGTTTGTTTGTTTGTTTTTTGGAGGGGAAATTGGGAAAGGAGAAATTTACATTGTTAATAAAGAAAATATCTAATAAAAAAAGAAGATGGGATCGGATCCAATTGAACACTTCAGAAAACCATCTGGATGCTAAATAGATTGAGAATGAATGAGCAGGAGGAGCAAGAACGGAAATGGGAAAGCCTGTGAGGAGAGCTTCAAAAGATTATTCTGGAGGTAGAGCCACCAGTTTCCAGGGAGGGGAATTAGAACAGGTGAGAAAGGAGCCTCACATGTGATTTTATCCAAAGGAAAATAGCTTAAGTGGTTTACACAAGGTTTTGAAAACTTAAGCACTGGGAAACGATGACAGGCTAAACAGCCCAGTCTCAAGCTGCTTTCACTTCCTGGTTCATGACTAAGCCAGGCTGTGCATGCTGCTTCCTTTCTGCCCAGAACTGCTTCACAGGGCCTTAGTCAGCTTTTTTTTCTCTTCATATTCCACCCTTTAGACTACCTCATGTGCTTGGATCTTATTGTCTGTCTTTCCTTTGGACTGTTTATTCCGTGAACACTTTGGTTTTATCATTTCTGCTTGCAGTTATATCTCTCACACCCAGGAGAGCATTTCACATACAGCAGCTAGTGACTGCTGGATGATGCCATCCCTTAATGTCAAGGCAAGCCATAGTATACAAGTGTGTTACCCACTGCAAGAAGCAGCACTGCCAGTACTTGGGGAACTGGGAAATACTTGGCCAAATATTGATGGCCATACCGTGAGTAAAGAAGTGGACAAGTCACAAGAGATCCAGTGCAAAATAGTTTGGCAGATGAAAAAGAAGCTAATAGGGACATATAGGGTGGGACAAACATAAATATACAATATTCACTGGCAGAGTCAAAGCACCATCTGCCACCTCTCACCAAATGTTTGCTCCTGGAGCTGTCTCTGAACACCTGTTACAATGTACTTTATGTTTATACAAAGAAGATTATTCTAAGACCGGGTGATTCTAATTCCTTGAATGTTACCTTTTATCTTACTAGTGAAAGAACAGAGAACAGTGGACTAGGCAGTGGAACGACTAGAGTACATTTGCTTAAGGTAGAGTTAATAGTTAACAGAACTCTGGGCCAATGAGACACTAAAGTGGTTTCCTCTGAAAGTCCCTCAGCTCAGTGTTCAGCTGGCAAGCCTCTGGAGAGTGAATTAGCTTGACAGTCACGGACACGGGGCAAATCCAACTCTACTTCCTACTTAAAAGGATTGAGGTTCTATTTTTGGGATTGTGGGGCTTGTTTTATTATTTTCAAGACTCTGCCAATAGGATTGTCTGAATGAGGCAAATCTGAAAAGGCCAATTCTTACAAGAACTTTTAAAAATAAGAACACTAAATTATAGTGAATTTTTAAATCACTTATATTTCTCTAGGTAACACAAAATCTAAGTAGAAGGCTGACATTTTCTTACCAAGGAAGAAAGAAACACCTTTTGTCAGTTCTGAGGTAATTTCTTCAGGAGTATGTAAAAGCCTGTGATCAGTAGGATCCAACTGTGCTTTAGGAGCCTGGAGTTTGCTGAAGAGATGGTCTATGGACCAGAAATCATGCGGCAAGTAGACTCTTGCTGAGACTTTTGTTAATTTGGCCCATGTTGCTGTAACTGAGCAGCAAAGACTGCCTGATTTACAATGAGTAGATAGGATTTAATGGCTCACAGTTCTAGAGACCTAGGTAATGGGACCGGTGTCTTGTTACAACCTGCTTTCTGCTACATGACTGGTTGAATGATAAGAGACCAAGGTGGGTTTCATAGCCAAGCTTCCCTGTTTCAGGGGTAGCAATCCCATCCAGGAGGGGAATTCTCCCAGAGCCCCATCATCTCTTCAAGGTTATGCACCGCCTCTCACTTTCAGGACAGCATAAGTGAACTTGAGCCTGAGGTTTGGAGAAGGTAAGCATTTGACATATAGAGATGACATGCTCTCCCTACTCCCTGTCTCTCTGCCTGAGTAGAGTATATAAACCTATAGCCAGCAAGTCTTTCATGTTGCTTGTACCTTTTATTAAATTTCTCAAATGCCTTGGGGCTGTGGTTGAGCTTCATGGTCAGACCTTACTTGAAGATGTGCCAGCACCCAATGCACACAAACTACTCAGCTGTTTAGCAGACTCTAGTTTTCATTCCACGACAAACTATCTACAATAGAGTGAATCTTGCGTCATTTTGGGGACATGTTACATTAGGGGGAGAAACAACCGATTCAGAAACTGGGGAGGTAGTCCTTGTTCTTATCTTCACTGGAGTGCTTTCAAGCTAACAATGGAATGGCATGACTGCTCTTTATATGATTGACTATGTTTCAGGGAGGTTAAAACTATGTCAAAGATATTGTCCAGTGAAAAGATCATATTATTAAACATGGGTCCTTCAGAGATTTTTAATCCAGGTGTGAATGGGGAAGCAGTATTGAGTTATTAAGGTAGGGTGACTCTGGTGTCTTAATAATGAGACAAAGTATTTAAAAATATATCTGACTAATTATATAGTGTTATATGAGTTCTGCATTGTAGTAATTGCTTATCTGAAAACTGTCCTGGGAGTTGGTGGACTGCATGGAATAGAAAGCCAGTATTGTGTTCTGTCTATACATAGGAATCATTTAGAGTATACATAACTTAGGGCTGGAGAGCCTGTACTGTGAGTAAGAGCACTGGCTACTCTTGCATAAGACCCAGGTTTAATTCCCACAACCCATATAGCAGCTTACAACTATCTGTAACTCCAGCTGTGGAGATCTGATGCCCTCTTTTTGCTTCGTTGGCACTGTGCACACGTGGTGCTTGGATATATATGTAGGCACCACACTTAAAAACATAAAATTAAACATCTTTTTTTTATATATGCACATATACATACATACTTAGTGAACTTTTACATATATTTCTTCGTTCTGTTTTTTTTTTCAATTATTTCTTTGTATCTGGTGGTGTTTGTTTTGCTTTGTGTGCTTGTCATTTGTTTTGGGGAGTGAAAGTACTTGCTACGTAGCTCAGGGTGACCTTGAACTTGCAGCAATCTCCAGAGGGCTGTGATTACAGGTGTGAGACAACACTGCTCAGTTTGCACATGTTTCTGACACTTACTAGGAAGGACTGCTATGAACTCTTACCTGAAGGCTCACGGGGCAGCAAGGTACTTGGAGAGAAGTGGCTTTTGCATGAGCATCTTTAGGGTGACATTAGAGTACAAAATCCATTCCCTTTGCTTTGCCTAGCTCTTCAACTGCCCAGGTGACCATAAACACCCAAGAATGAAAAGAGAAATAAGAACCTTCAGGGCAGTTAAAAGCAAAAGGTCTCACCTTGTGTGGGTGAAGCTGTTTCTTCAGATGTTTCCTCTGATTACCAGTTGGTCTCCTTTTGTGCTGTCCTTCTGTCTACAATAGGGTCACAGGGTCTTTCCTGGCTGTCTGTCTTGATTGTTGGTTTACATGTGCTCAGACCTGTCATAGTTCTGTTGATGTATTTTTAAGGTCAAGCCTCTTTTTTTTTTAAAGAATGAAGTCAAACGGACTTGAACTTCTTTTTCTTCACAGCTGGTTGGAGATTTCTTAGAGATTGAGTCCTTCAATAACACACATTTAGTCTCTCCTTCCCACCCAGCAAATGCACATATACTCTATAGTAATTTACTTGTCTGATGATCTTTTGGAACCTCATTGTAAAAGCTAAAATGACATATTGATATCCCAGTCTTAAGAGGATTTTAGTCCCTAGTATAAAGTAACAAGCAATTTGAATTATATTTTTGTGGTGAGTACTTTCTAATAGAAAGAATGCTCATGTTCGTTAAACAGTTCTCTTAGGTTTTTCAAGTTCCTTATGAGGACTGAGACAAGCTGATTTTTATAGCTGTTAGTATTGACAAAGGAAAAGGCAGCAGGTTGAAGAGTCACAGAAGACAATGGATGACTTCATTTCTTTCTTAACCTACAAATGATTCTGTCAGTTGAGACCAAGATGTAGCTTTTGATGGGACTTTTAAGGGCATGGAATTTCTTATACTTTATCCTATTGTTTAATTGTTAAAAACTAGCTCATATATTCTGCACTTCATGCTAGTTAATTACCAGTAGTCAAGCTTGGATGACCTGACTCAGAGACAAATTATGGAATTCTAAGGGATTAACACGGCATAATTGATTTTTATTTGATATCCTTGGTGGGTAATTAGATTGTCTGTTTGTCTTTCTTTCTATTTCCTTCTCCCATCCTTCCTTCCTTCCTTCCTTCCTTCCTTCCTTCCTTCCTTCCTTCCTTCCTTCTTCTCTCTCTCTCTTCCTCTCTTTCTTTCTTCCTCTCTTTCTTCCTCTCTTTCTTTCTTTCTTTCTTTCTTTCTTTCTTTCTTTCTTTCTTTCTTTCTTTCTTTCTTTCTTTCTTTCTTTCTTTCTTTCTTTCTTGGTAGTTTTCCCCCAATAGCTCTTGATACAGAAACTCCAAATTTTGGTATGATATATAATCCAGAAAGTATGCCTATTCACTTCCTACCTATTCCTTTATTGAACAGAAACAACATCAACAGCATGAGTACTCTAATTTCTCATTATATTGGATTCTGTCCCTGATTTTGTCCCTAGGAGATTTTTTTCCCACATGTGGGATAGCTATTGGTTATTAAGGAGAATTGTATGAGAAGGTTAAATAAGACTTCTTAGACCAGGACACCAGCTTGTAATCTAAAAGAAACCTTGTATTCAGAAGAGCTTCTAATGACTTAGACTCCTTCCTAGAACAGTGACTGACACAAAGCAGTCACACGATCAATTATTATTAAAGAGACAAATTCAAATTTTCTCTTTGCCTTCATTGTTACATGACTTATGAAATGCATTTTACCTGTTTAAAAGTACTTCTTATCTCTTCATACCTGAGTGTCTGCATTTGCACTTGATCTATCAAATTCATCATAAAAATTGGAAATTTAAAAATTGGTTTTCAAACTCAATTTTTTAAAATTTCCCACAACTTTATATATACAACTTTATACAACTTTCTGGAGGGAGTTAGAGAAAACATGCGCTGTGTTTTATTTTGTTTTGTTTTCTGAGAGAGAGAGAGAGAGAGAGAGAGAGAGAGAGAGAGAGAGAGAGAGAGAGAGAATGTAGTTGGAAGGATCTGGAAAGACTGGAAGAGGGGAAACTGTGATCAGAGTATATCATATGAAAAAAATATTAAAAAATAAAACATCAAAGGTAGACTAAGAACTGGAAATGTCACTGGTTTAAAACTAATTCCTTCCAGTGGCATTTTCTATTAGAATCCGTCTCAAAGATTCTTCTCCAGTGATTTAAGTTCTTGGCCTCAAAAACAGTGCAGTACAAAAGTAAAACAGATAAAGCTATGGAAAAATGGAGAAGATAATCTTTTTCCATGGCTTAAGTAGAGTAAGATAGATCAGTTTTTAAGTTGGAAGGTCTTTAATAAAAGGATGTTTTTCTAGAGGAGAAAGCTGGTTTTGAAGAACTGTTTGAGTCAGGCAATTCTACCTTGCATCTTGATTTGCAAAGTAAGGCAGACAGATTCGTAAAGGCTGTGGATCTTGCCATTACATTATGTAGTGTACTCTCTTTCCTCCATTCAAAAAGTCTACATAGCATAGCTTTAGCATTTCATTAAGCTTTGGTGAAAGTGTATTTTTAGTAAATGTCTTCAGTTTCCCCTGTGTTTCCAGCTGCTTGTATGAAAAATTTGAGGTCATTGTGTCAATATGTTAGTTAATGTAATTGAGAATGGCTTGCCTGCAGATCTCTGTACACATGAACATGCTATATTTAAAACAAAATGACCTTGTTTTATTTGTGAACTAAAGACTGGTATCTCATAAAAAATACAAGCTTCTTGCTTTTGAAGTTAAAAAGAAGAAAATTAGTTTATTTAAGCATTTCCCAGGTAAAACCAATAATGATTTCCATGATGAATTTCAGATTACGGCTCTAATGCATAAGTTGATAAAGCTCACCGACAGGGGCTCCAGCTTTTGCTGTAAAATGTGCTTCAATTTCATGCTTTGTTCTCCTGGTTGTTCCTGAGACCCCATACTAAGAAGTCTCAAGCATGTCTGCTGCTCTGATATTAACTAGAAATGGGTATGTGTTGGAGGAATTGCCCTGCCATGCACTTTTAACTACACCTGAAAAGTGTCTGTCTGTTCTTTGGTGATGCTTGACATGCAACTGCACTGCTGTATGCAACACTTGAATATTGACATTCATTGAAGAGTCACCATCAATCACACTCTGTGTCCCCTGCTGTGACCCCTCTTATAACAAGAAGCTGTAAAATGCAGTTTGTATGAACAGAAATGGAGCACAACACTTTTGAGTGTTCATCATCTGACCTTGTAAAATATAAAACAAACATCAATTGTAACTCTGTTGCTTTTAGTTACTTAAAGATTGGAGGGAAATAGACACAAAAACTTACAAAGAAAGAAACATCTCTTAGACTCAGCCAAAATCAAAGAAGTCTAGCCCTAAGTTAACTATTTAGTTCTTTTATAGATATTCTCTATGTCACAGTTAATAGCTATAAACTAGTAAGAAGAATAAATGTTGTCTTTAAAATTTCAAATGTTTGTTGGGAAACTTCAAAGAACTCTGCATTTGACATTCATTCTAGTTTAAAAAATTAACGAAACCTTGAAGTTGATTGTGGTTACAAATCACATCATAAAAATGTCTGGTATATGGGACAAAATAAAATATCTGAGAAGTTCTGAGGCTCAACATTTGTGAAAAAGCCTCAGCACCCTCATTTACAAATTTCTTTAATACTGTTAACATTGTACAATGCGCAAAACGGTATAGTGTGAATGATTTCTCTGGAAAGAATTGTCTTTCATTTTTGAAGAACTGACTAAGTAATCTCTTGGTCCTACTGAATAAATCAAGTCAAAAATATCCTTGACAGTAACGCAAACAAGACCTTGTGGATAATGTAAGTCTTTCTTTTTAATTTTAGAATCAACCTTGTCCTATGTTAGGCAGCTGGAGGCCAGAGTCAGACAGCTGGAAGAAGAAAATCGCATGCTGCCCCAGGTGGGTGACCTCCAGAAGCTCACAGTTAGCCAGAATCATTTGAGTTGTAAACTTTTATTTGAAATTTAAAGTCTCAACTCCATTTTCTCCTTGAAGTGATAGAAAAAATTGTTGTAAATAGTCATTTATCATATAGACTGGTGAGGTTTCATGATGGCCATTATCCTGATTTCTGAGTGGTACACTGAAGGATGTGAACAGTAATCAATAAGAATGTAAAGTGATTTATAATGAGGAAGAGAATAACACCCATTGTACTGCCCATTATATCATGAGTGTGAGCTGTGGGGGGTAATGGGAAAGGATTCATTTAAGTTGAAATTTTGCTAATTTATTAACTCCCTAAGGTTGTAGAAGTTCATACTTTAGTTAAATTAGTGCTTTCTAAAACTCTTTGATAAAATTGAACAAAATAATGACTATAAGTGGCAGGTTTCACTTTGGAATTTTAGTACCTATCTCTTGTTGAGTGTAAAGTTATATTTTTTCTGGGATATTAAATGACTTGTCATATATTTCACTTGTAAACTTGTTTTCATAGCTGTTAGACTGGTAAGAATGAGGCTGGTTTTGTCAGGTGGTGGTTTTCAGAAAAGGTTTTGTTGACAAATTCAACAAATCCACAGGTTCTAGGTTATCTCCCTGTCTGACAAGAAGGCAGAGACTCATTTCAATATTTGATAAGGGGTTTCTAAGTAATACATCCATGAATTCCTTCCACCTTCCATGGACATGTTCAAATTTAGGGTACCAGAGACACTGTGTTGTGAAATAAGATACTGATATGTTTTCTTTTTCTTTTCTCTTCTCTTCTCTTTTTTCTTTTTTTTTCTTTTTACTTATTCACTTTACATTCTACTCACTGCCTGCTTCCCAGTCACCCCCTCCCACAATCCTTCCCCCATTGTCCTCCCTTTCTCCTCTGAGTGGGTGGGGCCCCCTTGGTACTCCTCCCCTGCCCCTACACTGACACATTAAGTCTCTGCAAGGCTATGGATGCATTTTCTTTAAGTTCTTCCTTACCCTTTCCCTTTTTTCAAATATGTTTCCTTTTACATTGAATTTTAATATAACTATACTGGAATCCTTGATTGAAAATATTAAATGTTCACCATTCTATCCAGAAAAATTAAAGTCATAGCTTCTTGTGCCTACCATATCTCAGACAATTGTAAACTTGGAAGAAATAAGAAAAAAGAATGTGAAACAGTACACTTGTGTTTCCCTGTCAACAGGAACTTGGTCTCATCTCAAACTCTGAAACACCTGTGTGTATAGTGCAAGTGCCATCTTGTTAGAAAAGAAGTACAACTGACAAGGAAGTGATGGTTATTTTGTGTTTGTTTGCTTGTTTGTTTTGCTTTTTATTTTGTTTAGTTTTTAAATGTAGGACTAGAGAAGCAGGACTGTAGGTAAAGGTAGCGGCCTGAAGGCATGAGTTTGATCCTTGGACACTCACTTGGTGGGAGGAGAGAACCTACTTTTGTTGGTTGTACAGAGACCTTGCAGATACTGTGATAGGCACTACATACACTGACCCTGCACAGACTAGCACATGATCCTACATGTACTACATGCACACAATGAATACAAAAAATATAGGATAAGATGGTTTTAAATCTGTAAAAATAACTAGAACTCTTCAAGGAAAGCAGAATCATTCTCAGGTGTGCCTTGTGTATATGAATGCTTAAATACATATAGTTGCATATTAAAGTGAGGGGATATTACTTAAACCCTCATGTTAAAGTGCAAGACAAAGTGTCCAGTTACATACTTTAAATGCATTGAGATTTTCCTGTCAATGAAAGTCTTTTTTCTCCTAAAATGCATGGGGAAGATCATGTTTCATTGAATTTAAGTGGTGTGCTTGTTATGTATATTATTATACAAGAAAAAAGTCATTTATAACATGTCAAATTCTAGATAGAAAAGATAGCAAAAATAATTGTTAAATTTAATAATATCATTTATTATTTATTATTTATCATTTTCATATCTTTTAAAGACAAAACACATTATTTAAAACGTATGGCAAAAATACAATGAACCTCCATTTACATAGATACTTTAAGTTTTTAACTTTTGAGTATCGATGGCTATGGCAGTTACATGACAAAACCACTGATTGCAAAGGCCTCTGTAAGCACACATAGACACACGCACCATACATGTAAGGTGAGTCCCTAACATGAAATATTGTAAATTGATCCCAGAGAGCTGAGAATCCTGTAATAGGGTTCTCTAAAACATTGAGACTTGGGCTGCATGGGACAAAGGTATGTGCAACTTGTTTTTAGATGTTTTGGGCATTATTACAAATAATGTCTGGTGATATTCCCTCCCTGCAGAAATGTGTTGTACTCTTGTAATGTTAACTGATTTGCAAGGTCAGTTCAGGGTTACATGCTGACTTTCCTGTATAAATTAGTTTCACTATTAGAACATTTGATTTTCAATTATAAGAGACTTTTCAGCATGTCTTAGAGTGCATGTCTATTCCTAAATTTATTTAAGAGTGCTCATTTTTTTTGATAAATGGAAATAAAAATGTAGTTGCCTTTTGGGACCTTGAATGTGTCAGGTTCTTTTGAGGCTATTACTCAGAGTTTAGTCTCACAATGTATGGTGGTCAGGGAAGACGAAATCTCCTTTTAAAACATCTACACTTATTCTGTATATAAAACAGTTTATAACAAAATCCAGACTGTAAAAAGTTGATCTCTGCATTTGTTAGCAACAAGATTTTGTGTTTTACACTTTTTGGGGTGAAGTATAAGTGAAGACTTGAGTCGATGTCATATAGCTGTGCTAAGTTGTTGTGGCCAGGCCCCTCCCCTAGGGACCTCCAAAAGAAAAACACTCCACTCACAAAACACTCGAACTGCCCTAACCACCAGTCCCGGCCCTCCACTCTATTGGGTAAAAAGCCCAAGCTCAGGACTTGAAATCCCACTAATCACTAACCTGGAAATCTCTGCCCTCCCAGGAGCCCTATAAAAACCGTCTTCTGCTGGTTCTCTGTGGCTTCTCTCCCAAGCAGAGATAGCCATCCTCTGTGGTTCTTCCCTCCCAATAAATCTCTTGTGAGGTTTGTGGTGCAAGTGAGACTTGGTGGTACTCCTTGGCTCCCAACTTCCATTCCACTGAACTGTATGTAATAAGTACGTGGGTGCTGTAACTTGGTAAGACTCTCCTGGTGTCTGTGTTCCCCCTTGGGGGTCTAAGCTGGATTAGGATCCCTCATCTCCAGTCTACCCACAACAGACTCACTGGGGTCTGAAGCAGTGACTGTTGAGTGTCCAGTACTGCTCTGGTGGGGTGGGGGAGGAGACCACACAAAAACAGAAATTGGAGTACAGAAAAGAGAAAAGGACAAAGAAAATTTCTTTGCATTTCTCTTAAATATTTGTAAAGTTCCCTCTGTGAGACCCCTCCCCCCCAGCCACATGATATGTAAGGCTAATGACAGCTATCTTTCCCTGACCCCATGCCTCCATCCTTGGAGCTGCAAGTTTTCAGTTTCTTTAGGCTGAAGGGGATTTCCACCTTCTTACTGCTGTCCCGTCTACCTGTAATCCCACAGCTCCCCTAGACCTTAGGGCCTTTGGGGGCTTTGTTCGTTGACCCTTTCCTGTAGATAAGGTGCCCACCCCACCCCAAGAGCTTTTTTTTTTTTTTTTTTTGCCTTTGCTTTCTGACCTTCACGAAATCCTTGGTACTCCAGGACAAGTCTCTCCTCAGGTTTATCCAGACAATGCCTCTGACTCTCACTGAGTGTGGTAACAACTCACTGAATGGTTTGGTTCTCCTGGGGACACCTGTGGCTACACGTTGCAGTGACATTGTCCCTCCCTCCTCTCATCCATGGGAGTGACGTCTTCCATACCCTCTCACTCTCGCTCTCCCTTGGGATGCCTTTTTAGAAAAACCTCCAGCCTCTTCACCTGGCACTCAGATTATCATAAAACTGAATTTGGCTCTAATACCCATCAGATAATCAAATACAAAGGGCCATTTAGCAGCACCATAGATTCTAATATTATTTGGGAACTTTACAAATATTTAAGAGAAATGCAAAGAAATTTTCTTTGTCCTTTTCACTTTTCTGTACTCCAATTTCTGTTTTTGTGTGGTCTCCTCCCCCACCCCACCAAAGATGTAAATGTCCTGTCTTTTAACTTATCCTTAATGTACCTGTAAATTTGTTACAAAGCATGACCCAGAAGCCTGATCCAGCAGGAGGGGGAGAGAACAAAGGAGTAGGCCAGCTGGAGTATGCACATACTCTTTGCTGGCTGGTAAGTTTCTCTGCTCCTTCTTGCAGAATCCTATGTCTATAGCCAGAGCTCAAAAACTTATCTATCTCTAACCCTTCTTTATTCTCAGCTTACTAGATTGAGTTTTACAGGGATTTCTGTGTCTTTTACGTATGAGTGGCATTAGACTCTTGTTTTACACTGTACCACTTTAATTAAAAGTGTGGTCTGGAGTATATCTCCCTCTCCTGTAGACCCAAACCTCTTGTTCAAAGGTTCCCTCCAAAATCTCTGTCCCATATCAGGCAAGCCACTTGACTTTATGCTGAGAATGGAGAGCAAAACAAAATAAAGGGACAGATTATTCCCAATGTGGACTATTGCTACTCTTACATGTTTTGGTTTTGGTTTAACACTAAAACTTTTGCTAAGGTATAAATCTTACCTCAGGATCTGTAAGCATATTGGGTATGATTAAAGAGCTGTTAAATCTGTAACAAAGGGGTTAACTTAAACTCATAATCCTGGAGTTAATAGTTAAAAATCTATGTATAGTTAAAGGAGACAGATAGCTGGCTACCATCTTAGCTGCTTTCCTTCCATGGGGATGGAGGCAGTCATGTGGCTACAAACCATCTTTGCTAGGGATGAAAGGATGGATTTGTCATGTTACTTCACTCCCATTTTGATTAAAAGTGGCATGGCATAAGCCAATGAAGGAAAAACAACTGGCTATGAAGCCCAGACAAGATGATTCCTCCAGTGTTTTCAATCATCTTAAGGAGCTTCCCTTTGTAGGTTTCAGTCTATAGTCCCCTTTTTCTGTCTCCAGCCTTTTCCCTCCTCAATGGCTGACTCCCCAGATCAAGCCCTCAGGTGCCCAGTGTTAGGTCGCAGTAGCCCTTAGTCCTCCTGCGGCATGCTCCTACTCTGCTATGGGATGATCCCCTTTGCCTCCTCCTACCTGGCCAAAACTAGCCACAGTTCTCCTTTTGCAGGAGATTGCCAGGGTAAATGGCTTGGTCAGAGTCTGTGTCCCATTTCTCCCTAAGCAAACTCTCTCAAACAGAAAAACAGATTGGGGTCCTATACTGCTATTTCTTCTAACTTTATTAAAGAATCCCAGTATATTACCTAATCTTACAACCTCACCTTCAGTGCTGTTTATATGATTCTCACCAACAATATTATTTTTTCTGGAGGAGCACAGGCAAGTCTGGGACCAGGCTAGGGTACATGTAGAAGGAATCCACTAGACTAATGCCATCCACCTAGTCTGTGCTGAGGCAGGCCAGACTGAGACTCTGAATGGAATTACAATACCCCAGAGGGGGTCTTGATAGCAATTAGTTTATAACTTGTCTTCTGACTAGTCTCTGCAAGGCCATCCTTAAAGTGGTAAATTATGAAAAAATTCAAGAGGTCATCCAGGAAAAACATGAAAACACATCTCAGCTCCTAGATTGCCTTATAAAAAGACCCTCCTACAATATCCAGTCTGGATCCTGAGTCTCCGTATGGAAAATAACTCCTCAGAACCCAGTTCTTCCAGAATCTCCCTGATATTAGGGCCAAGCTTAAACATCTAGAGAAAGGAACTCTGACTCCATAGGCAGAAGTCTTAATGATGCCTTTTAAGATGTATCATGGGAGAGATGAAAAAGCCAGAAAATAAAAACCCTGGATGCCAGTGAAAGCCTTTCCACCAGCCATAGCAGCTTCCCAGGCTTCCAAAGCCTGAGAACCTCTAGGACTCTGGTTCAAGTGTAGTCAGGAGGGTTACTGAGCTGTGTACTGTCTAAACCCTTGTAAACTACTCAGACACTGGAGAATTGACTGCTCTTTGTCCCTTGTAGCATGAGGAAATCAAACCCAGATTGCCCCCCAGTTATCCTTCTAGAACTGGCTGTACAGAACTGAGATGCCTGGGCTTTCTTGGCCAACCCATTGCTACCTCTAACAGAAAGCTCCCAGGAGACATACAATATCAGGGCAGTCTGTCTCTTTCATTCTGGACACTGGAGCTACATACTCAGTCATGACAGAGTTTTAGGGATCCATCTCTCCTTCCTTTTCCTCTATTGTCAGACTATGGGAACAGCTTTACTAGTGTCATGAAACTCCAACATTTAGCTGTATCTTTAGGAATATCTCCCTTACTCATTTCTCCCTTGTGGTACCAACCTGTCCCGTCTTCTTTCTGGGAAGAGACCTCCTAGCCATAGTGGGAACCTCTATTTCTTTACTCCCTTCATCTGCTTGACCATTCCCCTCTTCTTTGTTCTCCTCCTCCTTCTCCTCCAAATCACATAATCTGACATACCTTTTCCCTTTCTAGCATTCCAAATGCATCCCTGAGTATAGGATACCCAAAAATATTTCTGTAGCCAAACATAATCCTCCTCTTATCATCCAGCTATGAAATCTTTCAATTCCATCCAGGGAAAGAACAAGACATTACCCACCTACCTGATCCTGGCTATTTGGTGAGCTTTGTCTGTCTGCATGTATATGCAGATGGGTTTATGTTTTCTGGTGTGTCTGTAAGTCTTGTGGCAAACTTGGGAGCTGAGATGGAAATGGGTCCATGGAAAATGTAATGTGTCCCTTGAGGCATATGAGTGGCCAAGCCCCTCCTCTGAGGACCTCCAACCACCAGGTATACCCACAGAATATTCATACTGCTCTAACAGCCAGCCCCACCCTACAACGTAAAAGTCCAAGCTCAGGACTTGAAATACCACTAATTCCCACCCTGGAAATCTGCTCCTTCTACCTCAAGAAATACTGTATAAACCATGTCTTCTGATCAGTTTTCTACTGCTTCTTACCCAAGCAGTAGCAACCATCATTCTGGGTTCTTCCCTCCAGGTCAATGTCTTCTGTGAAGTGTGTAAGGTGTGAGTCTGTGGTATTGCTTGCCTCCCAACTGACAGAATCCTTTTCCACCTGAGTTGTAACACTTACAAATGAAAAGCTGACTGTATGGAACAGTTGCAAGAAGCTGGATATAATGGGTTTAGTTCCAACCGGTAACAGAGAGTTTCCCATAGGAAATGGATATGGAAACCCAACCTCTGCTGTGCAGCAGTGTATGTCCAGGGAAAGTAGAGTTTCTGAACCACACTGTTCACAAGAGTGCCCTTTCAGGTTTATGAAGCAGCACTTTAAATCATGCTTATATGCACTGTTCAACCAAACAGTATATCCACATCCAAAGGAATAATGATTTATCAATACGTAAGAATATTATTGCTAGGTATTTTATTTCAAAAGGAGTTGCCTTTGAAAAAGGCTGGTTCTCTACCAGCAAAAACTACTAGAACTTAAGAAATGTATCCTTGAATATTACGTGAATAGTTTTTAATAAGACAACATTTAAAAATAAGCAAAAAGATTATGTATCATCTCTAGGAAGACATTTCATGCCAAACCATTCAGACTAATCTCCCAGTTCCCTACATGCATGTTTGAGGTGATATGAACCACGGGAAGATTGCATGGTATATAAATAAATGTAGCTGATATTTATACAATTTTATTAGCTAACCAAAAATGTAGGACTACCTACAACATCATAAATGACATAGATAATAGACTCCATGAGATAAGTTATAATTGTTTAAAGAATTTTATATCAAAGTGAAAAGTGTTACATCTGTTTTGATATAAACTCACATAGAAATACAAGTTTTTTTTGTGGATATAGACCTGGAGATTTTCAGAACTGACTAGAAACTTACATATCCTTTAGGACAACTCACATTATAAGTGAAAGAATATCAGATTCACAGAGATTAGGAGTGCTGTGCTAGACAGACAGCTAGTTAAAAAGGGAGTCAAGACAAGATAGATGTAGGTTGACCTGATAATTGGCTTATACCATTACTATAATTCATTGTAATGATATTCCTAAATCTATTATTTTTTCCTGCATCTATTTTTATTGTTTCATCCCTTCTTCTAAGAAAACTTTTCTTTTTTTAATGAAAGCAACATCTTCTGTCACAAGTAAGAGAAACCCTGCATTTTATAGGATTTTTCCCCTGAAATATCTCCAAAATACTTTAAAATCACAAAGTTGTAATATACAATCATAAGTTTGCATAGATTATTGACTTCTAAAACTCTGGCCAGAGAAGCCTTCTGATCATGGGGCTAAAGTGGCTGGTTGAACAAAGGGTGACACTCCTCAAATTGAAATTTGAGATATAATTGTTTCACCAAACATTCAAGCCTTGTTTCAATCCCTCTACTTATGCCTTCATTGTTTGCTTGATTCTCATGGGGATGTATTAATGCTATCATGCCTCTGTGCGTGTTGGTCTGCAGTGGGGAATTCTATTCAACCGTGTCTTTAAATGGCTGATGTACTTAGCTGATGAACTTATTATAAATCATGGTGCTTCTCTTTTATGATCTCAGTTGCTTTCCATATATAACTTTGATGTAAACTATCATTTTTGAATAATTATCCTTACATAGTCTCCACGTACTAAATTTTGCATCACAATGAGCATTAAAAATGAAGCGGTTTGCTGTAGGTCCAAAGCAAGTAAAGTGTATTTGTTAACAGTCCTATTGGGAAATCTGTTCCCTTTGATCAAATGTTCTGGCACCAGCATCTGCTTGGCAAGAACTCTGTGTACTTTGTGCCTCACATGGTACCTGCCTACCCCTTGAGAGAGTCCAGGACCAATACGAGCACCCAGAACTGCCTGATGTTCTCCCCCACTTCTATGCTGGTCTTCAGCAGACCTTCCTGACAGACATGGCTCTGGGATTTCCACCAAGTGGGCCCCTTTCAGTGAGCATGGCTATTTTTGTTGTGCTAGTGTGCACAGAAGTATCTAATTTTAGAGCTGGAAATGAAAACTTACCCTCTCATGCAATTTGATCACAGTGTGGCCTCACAATGCCATCTTTCAGAGCTTTGAGAAGGGATAAGAGCTGCGTCCAAATCAGTTTCTGAACAAAGAAAAAGAACCTGTCACTATTACCAGAAGTGCTGAGAAGGGTACATTGGAGCTAAGGAAATTGTGCCTCTCACTTCCATGGCAACACAGTGTTAGTCTAGCTCCACATCTCAGAACTGCTCCTTCATCTCCGGTTATGTGCAGACATCAGCAGCCCAGCACACAGGCAGAGATGGCAGGATTATCTGACAAATGCAGACCCTATGCCCTTTCCCTTTTCCATAGTGGAAATTATTATCTGCTGTTTTCACCTCTTTTCCTTGTCACATTTTCTGACAACATGATTTGCCAATATTTTTGCAGTTTATAGGGCTCTAAGTACAGGTTTATTTTTGGGTAGAGATTACTCTGGGGGGGTGTCAGTCATTGTTTAGCACATACACACAGGCACACACATATGCACACAAACATAGACAAACACAACCACACATATACACAGTCACAGTGTAAGGCTTTCTGGGATACTTAAAGCAAAGTGGTAATGTTTTTCAGCTGCTGTGTGTAAGTTTCTACTCTGTTGTCCTTCAGAGTAATTGCTGTAGAATTCTTTCTTATGAATATCAATCCCAATATAGGGACACCTGTGGTAGAGGCTGGATAGGAAAATTAGTTAATATGACCACTTTTGGAGTCATATTTGGGAGGAAATTGATGAATCATATAACTAACAAAAAGGGAAACCTACATCAAGCTCAGCAGAACCTCATAGGACAAATGGCAACTGTACTAGTGTGAGAATGCTGGAATGAAGGGACATGTAGATACAGAAAGTAAGTTTGTTGGGGTGTTGGATACTAAGAGAGTTAAGTGAATGGATACTTAAACTAATGCCTAGAAAAGATAATGTCAATGAGTAAAATTTATAGGGGGAAAAAGTCCAAGACAGCATAAGAGTTTTCAAAAATGCTAAGATACATTGTATTCTAATGAGCTTTGCTCATTCATAAAGAGTCTTACTCTGGAGCCTGGTCTAGCTCTTGAAAGTGGATGTAGAAAGCTCTTGTAGTTACAGGTAACTTCCTCTGTGACTGGGGCAAAGGTATCTAAGCTATACTGTCTTTCTCTTTCTGGTTCTGATGTTTCCTATAATGATATTCAAGCCTTTTTTCATGAAATCCTGTATTCCCATATGACTCCTCACTGTACCCTAAACAAAGTAAATACTGCTTATGAAATATAACATATTGATCAGAGGATCAGAGGTGAGGAGGACACAACATCTGTCCCAACACCGGGAGTAACTGGGACCAGTGGGACCCAGGCAAGCAGGAACTCTACCAGCCCAGTGGCAAGGATTGCTTCCTGTCTGTCTGGGCTAGTGACCAAAGCAGACCTTGGGTGCAAATTTTACAACCAGTCCCACAAGACCCAGAGGAAGCTCCACTTCCAGGTGCCCTAACACACCCAGGATCCCAGAATCCCAGAATCACAGGATGACAGAGACAGCTTGACTCTGAGGAGTTCTGACACAACCAGGATCACCAGAAGGACAGGCCCCAGTAAGATTTATCAAGGGCAGGTAGAACTAGAGATAACCAGATAGCTGGAAGCAAGCATAAGAACATAAGGAACAGAAAGCAAGGTTACTTGGCATCTCCCACCATAGCAAGTCCTGGACACACCATCACACCAGAAGAGCAAGATTCGGATCTAAAATCACTTCTCATGATGATGATATAGGACATTAAGCAGGACATAAATAATTTCCATGTAGAAATACAGGAGAACACAGGTAAACAACTAGAAACCCTTAAAGAGGAAACACAAAAATCCCTTAAAGCACTACAGGAAAACACAATCAAACAGGTGAAGGAAATGAACAAAACGATCCAGGATCTAAAAATGGAAATAGAAACAATAAAGAAATCACAGAAACAACCCTGGAGTTAGAAAACCTAGGAAAGAGATCAGGAGTCATAGATGCAAACTTCACCAACAGAATATAAGAGCTAGAAGAGAGAATCTCAGGGGCAGAAGACACCATAGAAAACATTGACACAACAGTCAAAGAAAATGCAAAAAGCAAAAAGGTCCTAAACAAAAACATCCAGGAAATCCAGGACACAATGAGAAGACCAAACCTAAGGATAATAGGTATAGAAAAGAGTGAAGACCTCCAACTTAAAGGGCTAGTAAATATCTTCAACAAAATTATAGAAGAAAACTTCCCTAATCTAAAGAAAGAGTTGCTCATGAACATACAAGAAGCCTACAAAACTCCAAATAGACTGGACCAGAAAAGAAATTCCTCCCATCTCATAATAATCAAAACACCAAATGCACTAGACAAAGAAAGAATTTTCAAAACAGTAAGGGAAAAAGGTCAAGTAAGATATAAAGGCAGGCCTATCAGAATTACACAAAACTTCTCGCCAGAGACTATGAAAGCTAGAAGATCCTGGGCAGATGTCACAAAGACCCTATGAGAAAACAAATGCCAGCCCAGGCTATACTATACCCAGCAAAACTCTCAGTTACCATAGATGGAGAAAACAAGATATTCCATGACAAAATGAAATTTATATAATATCTTTCCACAAATCCAGCCCTAAAAAAGGATAACAGATAGAAAACACCAATATAAGGAGCAAAACTACACCCTAGAAGAAGCAAGAAAGTAATCTTTCAACAAACCCACACAAACCCAATTCCACCTCTTACAACAAAAACAACAGGAAATAACAATTACTTTTTCTTAATATCTTAATATGAAAATTACTATTACCAACATATCCTAATCAATTGAAATCCAAAAATA
>JADRCD010151048.1:0-11981 GCA_019843815.1 Montemys delectorum
TCTAGCCAAAGGATAATGGAGTGAGGGCTAGTCTTGTCAGTAGGCTAATATCTGAGAGCATAACTTCCTGTTCTGTCCCTTGTAGAATATTCTACTGGGTCTCCAGAATAAGCCTTGTGTCAACAAGAACATGAACTACCTTTTACAGTCCAACAAGTACACACTTAACTACAGACCCAAGAGTACAGAACATCAAATGAGGTCCTTGCTCTGATAGACTCCACACAGATAATTAGGATTCATTTCTAGTAACAGTTTTTCACTTGTTTGTATGTATATATATGTGTGCACACACATGTATACATATGTCTATGTAGGTATAGGTATACATGTTAGTGCATGTGTACATGTGTGTATGTGTATGAATTGTCCGGGGGGCGGTCAATCTCGGTTGTTCTTCTTCATAAACTGTACATTGTATTTTCCTGAGAAAGGATCTCCCACTGACTCCAGGCTTGGTTATTTGGTTAGGCCAGAAAAGTAGGAGGTTCTAGAGAGCAATCTGTCTCAGTCTTGTAGGCACTGGCATTACAATTAGACACCATCCTACTTAGAATTTTAAATGTAGGTTCTGGGAATTAAACTAAGCTCCTCCTGCTCTTGTGACAGGCACTTTACTTAGTGGATCATCTCTCTAGCTTCACAGTCTCAGGTCTCCAGAAGCTCTTAGGGGATTTTTACATTTGTGGGGCCCATATTCTAAGACTTTTGCAAATCAATGGCTGTTGAGAGACTTGTTGGTATGGTGTTATGATGCCTCCACTAACGTCTTTCTAACCATCAGACGACACCTGTAGTTCTTCCCTACATTGTGTCTTCAGAGCTTCTACATGAAAAACTTAACATTCTTCGAAAATAGAAAAATCCACCCCAGAGCCAAAGCAGGATGTAGAATGCCAATAATCTACTTTGTGGCTTATGGGCCAGATGCTCTAACAGATAGTCGGTTTTAAAATTGACTTTGCACTCGTTTAAAATGAGTACCTGTGAGGCTGTGACCACAAGCAGCTCATTTGTACTGCGATGGTCCCATCTGGCTCCAGACTACCATCATGCCTAGGCCAGTATGTTCACTTTGAACAAGCTACAGCACACACACACACACACACACACACACTGTTTCAACTCCTGTTGCAACATGGTCTCAAGGACCCAGAGTTTCCTATGCTCTGCTTGGGAAGCCACATTCTATTTCCTCCCTTGTGTGCTCTTTAGCATCTGTCTGCAGGTACCCATCCTATCTTTGCTTAATTACTCACTACTCTTTGCTTCCAGACTTTTTTCAGTTTTAGGATGATGGCTTTTAATCTTGGCTTAAAACTTAATGTTTTCACCTGATCTACATGCCATAATCCCCTGTACCCTAATTTAAGTCATTTTTTAATCCTACTCCAATGCATATGTGGGAAGCCCTAGGAGTATTATTAGATATAGAAAGACAAGAAGAGGCCGGGCAGTGGTGGTGTACGCCTTTAGTCCCAGCACTCGGGAGGCAGAAGCAGGTGAATTTCTGAGTTCGAGGCCAGCCTGGTCTACAGAGTGAGTTCCAGGACAGCCAGAACTATAGAGAGAAACCTTGTCTCAAAAGGAAAAAACAAAAACAAAAACAAAAAACAAAAAAAAAAAACCCAAAACAAAAACAAAACAAAACAAAAAAACAACAACCACAACAACAAAAAAGAAAGACAAGAAGAGGAAAGGAAAAGGATTTTTGATGGGGATCTTGGAGGAGATGAAAGGAGAGTATGCAGTTTATAAATTTATGGAATTCTCAAAGAATAAATACAGGTATTATTTAAATTAAGCTTAAGCTACAGTGAAAAAGAGAACATCCAATAAAACACTGTTGTACAGGGGTTAAGTTGTGGGCTTTTGAGTTAAAGTATGTCACGCTCTTGGTATACATGACTAATAGTTATTCTTCTATAATTGGGCAGCTTCAACTGAAAAAATAGTAATGTGTGTTATAAATAGTAATTCATTTAAAAACTTTATATGTAGGTGTGTGTGTGTGTGTGTGTGTGTATGTGTGTGTGTATGTATGTGTATACTAGTGCTTTCAAAGCTCCTAAATAAGATCCTCTGGAGCTTTAGTTATAGATTATTGTGAGCCTTCAGTATATGTACTGGCTAAAAAACTCCAGTCCTCTCCAAGAAGAGCAGTGCTTTTCAGAGCTCAGCCATCTTCCCATCCCCAGTTGTTCACTTTAAAGGCTGGGGATAAAGACACAATAAAGATGCCTAGCATAATGTACAGTGAATAGAATTCCATCACTCTGAACTTCTAAGTGAAAAATAAAGAGCGGAGATAAAAAAAAAAAAATACTCCTCCTCCGAAGTTTCCTAAGGCCAATCACTCAATTAGAAAAAGAGCAGGAGAAAAACATTAAAGTGTTTACAAATCTTTATCATTCAGAATGGTAGTCTGTCAAAAAGCTAGTGTTCATCACAAGTATACCTTAGCAACAAACCTGTGGTCATCTGGTCTATATTCACAATCTCACTGCAACAATTATTTTCATTGGTCATAAGTTATAGATAAAAGTTGCTTACTCATGCTAGGTTTCTATTCAGGATTGGCTATATACAAATATATCACTGAGTGTGCTAGATGTGAGCCTTTGTACTCATTGCTCAATCTTTGTGTTTGGAGGAGACAGAAAAAGGAAATTAAATAGAAGGAAAACATGTGCCTGAAATCTGTCATTCCTGTGAGAAACTAGCACCTGAACTTATTTGGTGTGCAGTAAGCCAGTTTTAATGACTATTCAGAAAGATCAGCTCTGTGTATGAAATACTACTTTGCTTTTTATCAAACTGAGTTGTGAAAATATCCCCCATAGAGTATCTTTATGGATGCTGTTGGGTGATATAATTGATTCATGCTGACAAAAGAGTAATAAAGTGCCTGACGTTTAGGAAATATCTTCCCTGGAAAACACATTTGCTAGAGAGTATCTCATCTGACTTGCCCTTGCTTGAAAGACTCCTTCCCTAGGATCCTCCAAAGGAGAATTTGAAGGGAGTATGGGTTTCTTTGCCTTATTCTGTACTATGAACCTGAAAATTGATAGAGTAAAGAAGTTCCCATAAAATACATGTTGACACTCATGAGTCTCTGCTGAAGCAGATTTTCTCCATCTGAGGGAACCTTCATCCTGTCAAATCCACCCTTTGCAAGCCAGCTCTTAACACAGAATTCCCAATTATCCCTACGAATGCTCCTTCTCTGACGTATTCCTGGAAGTTACTAATCAGAAAATTTACCATATTGCTTCTTCCTTACAGAATGATTTCTCCTCCCTGAACAAATTCCCAGCAAGAACCACCACATCACACCCACCTTCACATCTGCACTTACTGCATTTACTGGGAAATGCTAGGTCCTGTTTCCCCAGTGTCTTATGAACGCTCCTGAAGTTAGCTTGGTGTGTATGTGCATGTGGATATTGTGTGTTGCTGGTGTATGTACAGCTTCACAGATGAAACAGCTATTATCTCAACTTGATGCAGTTCCTTTATCAGAAAACATTCAGAAGTTACTGCCCCAAGCATACTACCACAAAATCACACAGATATTCCTATCAGTATACAGTTTTTTTCTCTTTTTCAGTTATAAGATAGGCATGCTGTGTTTCTTTCTTAAGTGTTTATTTCATGGCATGACAAAATGAGCTCTCTGACTCATTCACTCACTACCTCATACAATGGGGACATAATCTAGAAACTGTGTTAAGCAAGGAAACATCCCCTTTCCTTCTAGTAAACGAGACCATAATTCATGAATAAAATAGAGAATTTGCTGGAATTGTAAGTCTTATGAAAATGGTGGGCTGGAAGCTGAGGGATTGGTAGGCAACAAGCATGTGAGGTTCTAGGCAAAAAATAACCCAAGGAGAGAAAAGAGCCACTCTGGCATGTGAGACATATAAAGGTATATTAAGGAGGCAGCTTCAACTGCAAATAGTACAAGGAGGATGCTGTTGCATCATCATCATCATCATCATCATCATCATCATCATCATCATCATGAAAGGATAGGCAAAGAGATGAATGATCCTACATTCGTCAGAAAGCAGTGTGGAGATACAATCAGTGCTCAGCTGGAGGTGTGTGTTTTCTCCATGTGTTGATGGAGCTGTTGAAGAACAGGAGGAGCCTGGTCTGATACACAGCTTTCTGAAATGACTTGTGCAACTTTGTCCAAGAACAAGTCATATTGTATGAGTATTCCTGAACTGTATAGACTGGAACAGCCAGGGAGCTTCTATAGTACACCAGGGCTTTTGTTATTAGCTGATATGCATGGTAGAATCCAGACCATCCCCAAGGGTAATAAGAGGGAATCTAATGCTTCTCATGAATATTGTCTTTGAGAGAAGAATTTTTCTATTACTGCTAGAAACATTACTGCTAGCTTCTCCCCATTACCTGTCAAGTATGCTTGTATGTGACTTACACAACTCAAATAAGCAGGATTGTACTGTGGGTATAGTTTCTTTGTAATTGTTTTCCTAAAGTGTGTTATCAAACAGGGCACATTTCTGGGCAAGCCTTTCCAAACTGTCAGCTTTCTGTCACAGTCACATTACCTTATTAAGGCAGCGAGTTTATTCCACACAAGAAGAATCCAGAGAGACTGTAGCCCTTCTGAGATTCAAGTGAATATCACAAGTCAACAGAACAGAGATGGAGTGCAAGCTAATGTGCTTATAAAATGTGAGCAGGTGGCTGGATACTACTCAGCCCTTTGAGTTAAAAAGGGGACAATGTCACCATGTAGCTGTCACTTCACATATGAGGGATCTAATAACAACAGATGAAATTCTCATGCTTCCTTTGATGAGTTCCACTGTATTTGGTCTTCAGGGGAGACCAAATCCATGAAATGTTTGTAAAGGTAAGTGAGAAAGGTTGGTTGCTCGGTATATTAAGTAGACTCCTTACTCTTCCCTCAAGCCCCATCTAGCCAAGGGTTTATTAAATAATTTTACATGAGTTTATTACCTACAAAACAAAGCCAGCTTTGAAAATCCAATTGTTCACTGAAGTGACCAGACAAATCATAGCAGCTTTTCAAGGGCATGTACTGAATGGCATTGTATCCTTTAGGAGTTTCCTTGGGTAGCACTCTAAACCACTCTGTGAGCAAAGTCTTCTTTTGCAGGGAAAGAAAAAAAAAAAGAACATCCAAAGCAAAATTCTAGATTCTCAGAAAAGTTAAGCCACTTATACAAAGTCTGAGATTTAATAGTAAACTCTGTTGCAGCATTTTCTCTGTCTAATCACATTAGGGCAGTGACAGGCCTGTGATTGGACAGGAATGGAGGGCTATAAGTTGAAGAGGGAAAAGGGCAAGAGCAGAATGGTAGCGAAGAATCATCATCATGGAGGCCGGGGAAGAGGACGATTCAGAGCCTGAGTGGTTATAACAGCCACAGGTAGCTAAGGGTTTTACAAAGTTAGGATAATTGGGTTAAAACATTGTCTTTATCATTTGGCTTTGAAATTTTTGAGTTGGCATCTTGTAAATTGTGATCTTATTATTATATAAACCTAATTGGACAATTAAGCCTGAAGAGTCATGCTTTTACCACGTACTAGGCACTAGATGAATGATTGTTGGGGGAGGGTGTGTACAACGTTACATGCAAGTGAGATGATCTTGCTAGCTGGGAGAAATTAGCAAGGGCCTGCCGGGACATAGTGTTGTGGCCATCTGGTACTAGTACTAGAACATGGTTTCTTTTTAATATTCTCTCAACAAAATTCAAGCATTATCTGACAAGTATGACTCTGAGGCAAAGATGGGGAAACCTACAGAGCCAAATCTAACCTACTAAGAAAGTGGAACTCAGTCACAGCTATGCTCATTTCTTCTTTCTGTGCAACTACGATTGGGCTGCAGCAGTGGTGTGACTCATATGTTTAATACGTCCCAGAACATATTTTTCTTTTCCTTGCTGTGGCCTGACTATATCTCCACAAAAGTTCCCGTGTTTGAAATTTAATCACTGAATGATTAGATTAACTGTGAGTGGAGGCCACACATTAAGAAAGTAATTGAAGTTAGATGAGGTCCTAGAGGTGTGGTTCCCAAAATAGAAATGATGTCTTTATACAAAGAAGAAGAGAGACCTGAGATAGCACATTTGTTCTGCTTATCCATGGAATGCTGCTTCCCTATGAGATAGCAGAAAGGTGTTTACTAGATGCAGAGCAGATTTGGATAACAAACAAGCCTGTGGGCTTTCTAGCCTCCATATTCACATAAACTTCAATTCTTTGTAAATTTCTCAGTCTTTCATATTCTGCTACAGTAACAGAAAGGCATGATGCTACACATACACAGACATACATATACACAAGAAAGAAAGAAAGAAAGAAAGAAAGAAAGAAAGAAAGAAAGAAAGAAAGAAAGAAAAAAAGAAAAAAGAAAGGTAGATAGATAGATAGATAGATAGATAGATAGATAGATAGATAATATGCTAGTACCTGAATCATGAATTTGATTAACAAGAGTAACTTTTGGTTGTATCACATAAGCCACTATTTTAGCACAATTAACAGTTAAAATTCTGTGTCTTCCTGGAACTATATACAAAAAAATTCATTCTCATATTTGATATAGGATTTGCGAAGTCTATCACCAAATTAAAATGGGTGTCCTTTGATATAACAGTTTTTTTTAAAGGTGGAAATAGCAGAGAAGATAGCTAAGCAGGGAGTGTGCTGTTGTTGTATGTGACCTGTGAGTTTGGACAGGTCACAAGCCCAAGGAGCAGTAGTAGAGGCTCTGACAGTGCCTGACTAATACAGAAGTAGAGACTCACAGTCATCCATTGGACTGAGCATTGGGTCCTCAATGAAGGAGCTAGAGAAAGGACTCAAGGAGTTGAAGGGTTTGCAGCCCCTTAAGACAAACAACGATATAAATTAACTAGGACCCTCAGAGCTCCCAGGAACACCAATCAAAAAGTACACATGGTGGGACTCATGGCTCCAGCAGCATATGTACAGCAGAGGATGGCCTAGATGGTCATTAGCGGGAGGAGAGGCCCTTGGTCCTGTGAAGGTTCTATGCCCCAGTGTAGGGGAATGCCAGGGCCAGGAAGCAGGAGAGGGTGGGTTGGTGTGCAGGGTGAGGGAGAGAAAAGAGGGTTTGTTTGTTTTTTTTCAGAAGGGGGGAAACCAGGAAAGGAGATATCATTTGAAATGTAAATAAAGAAAATATCTAATAAAAAAGAAAACAAAAGCAAAACAATAAATAAATAAACAAAACAAACAAACAAACAACCCCCCCAAAACTCTATGTGCCAAAAGACGAACAATGCCCTGCTTGTAATTGTGGGTGACCTTCTAGTGTAGAGTCCAGGCAAGAAGACCACCCAGGAGATGTTCACAAGATTCAGAGCCCTGTTCTTCACCCTCAGCTACAATAACTCTTCTTGTATCATCTGTAAGGTTTTTGCTTGTTTGTTTCAGTTCTATGTCTATGTGACTATGAGCCACCAATATGAGTGCTAGGAACTGAATTAAGGTCCTCTGCAAGAGCAGTAGGTGCTCTTACCTGAAGAACCATCTCTCAGTGCTTGTTTGCATAGTTTTTAAGTCATGCTTATGAGTCATCTGTGGTTAGATTATGTAAATACAGACCAAGGCCAGTTTTTCAATTCTGTTTCAGCCAACCATTCTACAAGGGGTAATGAAGTATCTGTTTTGATTCCATGAATATCTACTTGAGAATGGAAATGAAGCAAGAATTTTGAAAACAGTTCTTAAGAGACCTTGAACAATAGGTCCACGGAAAGTCCAGCAACCTCTGCTTTTCACTGTTTCGTTTAGTTTGGTATACAAAAGGATTTTATTTGTTTATTTACTCATTGATTTCTTTGTTAAAGAGGTGGAAGAAGAAGCACAGAGTAGAATTCCTATATCCATATTATCTATCTAAATATCACTTTTAATAATTCAAACAAAAGGGCTTGTTCTCTGGTAAATGGAGTTGATTCATTACTTGAGTGTTGTGTTTCCAGAAACACACATAGAATAGTAATAACAGATAATGTGCTCTCTGCACTAGATTACATACAGATTTCCAAGGCTGCAGCATATGTAATCACATTAAATTCTGGTGAGCAGGGGATGTTTGCAGAAGCCACTGTATCTATATGAAATGTCACAGGGTTAGGCACAGGAACTGACTTTATTGAATGGATTGAAATAATTTTAAAAGTAAATCAGATAGTAGCTAGTGTGCTTTAACATTCTTTTTCAAGGCCATCATGTGACCCAGACCTCTGTGGCCTAATATGGTTTGCTAACAAGTGCACAATAAAAATTCAATGACCATAATTCTCCAATACAGGACATGAGTGCAATTATCTGCTATCTACTTTATTATAATGATAGAAACCCTGATTCAAATGACTGACATATGGGATTTGAGTGGCATTTAGTATCTTTCCATGTTTTTTATGTGAATTTTATTGTATCCTCATGCTATCTCTATAAAAAGATAATGTCATAGTGATGCTGAACCTCTGAAAATAAGTAATAAGTAATTAAGGTCACTCATTTGAGAGAATAATCATCTGGACTGCAGCTTAGCGCACTTCTCTCAGTCAATAAAAGTCTTGGGTTTTCATGTTTGTTGCTGTGCTTCTGTTGCATTATTTCTCCGTTGCTTTTGTTTTTGGTTCATTAGAAGGAAGCGATATCCTGCTGATTAGTCATACTTTCAATTACCCCTTGATGACCACAGTATGCCTCCCTGGGTCCTCTCTGAATATTCTCTGGGAAACTCTGGTAACATGATATTTACCCTATGTCTGTCTGCTAATTGCTTATTGAATAGGATTGAACACCCATGTCAATTTTAGACAGCCCACCACACACAAACCAAACAACTTCTGCCTTTCACTCAGTTTTTCTGGGCTAGGTATCCTGACCATAACTCCATGTTTCCTCTTTTTGTGTTGCTCTCTTTGGTTTCTCTTACTTATAACTAAGTGCCTTATACAACACATTCAGAAGTGAACTAGAATTCTTCCCAACATTAAGTCATTCAAATAAGGGCTTCAAAAATTCTAAGTGGTCTGTCTCTTAAAATAAACTTGTATAAATGTTTATATTTGCATATAAAAGCTTACCCATCAATACAATTTTTTCTGTTTTGTAATTTTATAGGAATGTTATAGTTTTTAAAATTGAAAATATATTCTTCTTTCATTTAATATATCCCAACTATGACTTTCCCTCTCTCCACTCCTCTTAACCCCTTTCCCCACATCCCCTCTCCCTCAAACTTACTCCCATTCTATTTCCTATTCAGAAAAGATTAGTCCATGAAGAGACAGCAGACAAGTAGGACAAAACAAGGTACAATAAGACTAGGTGAAATCTCTCATATCATGGTTGGACAAGGCATTCCAGTAGGAGGAAAGGAGACCCAAAATCAGACAAAAGAGTCAGAGATAAACCTGCTTCTACTGTTAGTCCTACAAAAGACCATCAAGCCAACAGCCACGACATACAGTTTTCAACTAATCTCTATGTACTTCCTACCTACATGAAAAACTAAATCTGATTTCCCATAATGACCATTAGGTCATTGTTGGTTACAGGAAATGCTCTAATCTTTAAGAAATAAATTCTAAGAAGGGCAGAATCTTCTGACTATTTTTTCTAGTTTCTTTGTAGATACATACATTTAGTTCATGATAGTTTTTCTCTTATGCTTTCATTACAGGTCTCCTTATTCAATATCTTGCTCTGAATATGCTATTCCACCAACATCTGTTCACTCCTTCCATTGCAGACTAATCTAACTAAACATTCGGTCACAAAGAGAAAAGACTTTGCTTTCCAGCCTTTTATGAGGAACCATGTGATGCTAAGAGATCTAAGCAAAGTACACTGGTGACCTATACCCAGGCTGTGTCCTAAAAAATGAAGAAGCCCCCTATTCCCTTCTAATTTATCCATCTGATTGACTTTGTTGGTAAGAGCAATGCCCTCGAGGTTGTGAAGTCAGCATGGGTCCTTGGGGACTTGCAGGTACAGCCACTTAGACATTATTTGGATACTAAATGCTCTCAAAACTATAAACTATTTTTGGTCTTTCCATCACATGTGCCTATATTTATATTGTCACACTACAGATGGCTAATTTCCTATTACTTTCCATATTCTTTTCAAGAAGCAAAGTCAGAAAGAATCTCCATTGTGATGTGGTGATTTATCTATGTCAACATTTTTTATTTGGTGATTAAATCTGTCCTTCAGTCAAGCCCTTTATAATTCCACACCCAACTTCATTTTCCTGATAAGTATTAGTTTCTATGTTACAAAATCATATTCACTATGTTTGACTGATATATTAGAGCATTGAAAAAATGCTTTTCAAAATGTTCTCTATTCATATTCCTGTCAAAGTTGTCAAAACATGGAATTATCCTGCCCTGGATAATAATTAAACATTTTTTTCTCCCTTAACTACACACTTACCAAAATGAAAAAAAAGTTATAAAAGGTAAGTAAAGCACTTCAAAAACAAAAAACAAAAACAAAAAACAAAAACAAAACAAAACAAAACAAAATCAACAAAGAGATTTGTAGCTGGCTCACACACATTTGTGAGCACAGCATATATATGGAGTCTTTTAGGTTTAGTTTTTCAAAGATGGGGAACTATTGGGAAGAAGTCTATCATGACATATGATGAATTGGTTAATCTTTTGAGTGGAATCATGAATCCCTTTACAGTCTCAAAGGATAGGAGCCTCCTCATTCCAAAGAATCCACACATGACCATATACATGAACACATACTTGTGATTGCAGACCTATATACACACACCATTTGGTTAAATTAGGTCACTTTCATAGACTGTGTGTGAACTCAAGAGTAAAAATCTAGACTTGCAAATGGAGGAGCTCTGGTCTGAAAATCAAAGACAGGACCATGATGTCACACAAGGTCTTACACGCCCACTGCCTGAAGATCCACTGAACCTTGGGACTTTGGCACCTGAACTTTCTTTACAATATAATCTAGAGACTTGGTTTCGGTTTCTCTTGTAACTATAAAAACCCTGGCTTATTCTAAGTAAAGTTGGAGCCTTGATTGGGACACAACTTGGCTTTGTGTTTTCTCTTTGCATTTCAAACCCTCTATTTCAGGTCCTTTGTTCCCTCCTGGTGAGAGAACCCCCGTTCGTGAAACTTCAGGCAGTTTCATCTGACTTCAGTCTTGTTCTCTGATCTTTTTGACCCCTGCCCGCCTACATGACTCTTATCATTCGCCATTTCCTGTATGCCATATAAGCTTGCTTTTCACTTTGTGCTCTCTCTTGGATTTGGACTCTCTCTTGGACAAAGACTCGAACTAGAACTTAGATTCATACAGTCCACAGTCCCCTGGGCTCAGAAAGGATGCAGCGCCTATCCAGACAAGTGGCTGCTTTAGACTCAGTGTGTTTCAGGTGGCCTCAAATGTACCTCAATTACTAAGCTGCTAGATTTACCATTTCTCTTTTGCAATGACTGTAAAAGTCTGATACCATTTTAAAGAAATACGTTCAGATATACCACACCCTTGTGTCAAGTCTGTTTGTCATCCGCCAACTTAATTGCCCACCTAACCAGAACTCTCATCCCATGGAAGTTGGGGTCCCCGTAATGAACCCAGTCTGTGGCACAGATGCATGTTTAAAAGAGAGGGGTTTACCACTGGACAAAGGCCTCCATAGAAAGTGCCAGATTCATGATAATTTACAGGTAATATTTTTAATATAGAGCCAGAATTAAAACTGACTTAATCATACCATATATTATTTGAGCTGGAAAGATAAGTCAGCTGGTAAAGGAACTTGTTGGCAAACATAGCTGCCTTCATCTTAGCCATTCTGACTGGTGTGAGGTGGAATCTCATGATTGTTTTGACTTGCATTTCCCTGATGACTAAGGATGTTGAACATT
>JADRCD010151063.1:0-10004 GCA_019843815.1 Montemys delectorum
GTTTGGATCTGATGATAACATCCCTGAGAGGCGTTTTTGTGTTGTTGGGTCTCTTAGATTTTGTGTGTGTGCCTGAGTGCTTCTTGAGATTGGATTTCCCTATCGTTCTCAAGATTTGAAAACTTTACAGCACTTTCCACAGCAGAGTCAGGTTTCCAGGCCCTGCCCTTCCAAATGCCGCCATGTGAATGCTTGTTTATTTTGAGTAAGTCTCAAAGTCATGAAGTTTTTTCTTTTTCTTCATTTTCTTTTGTTTTTAACCTGTCCTGTTCAAAGGATCTCAAGTTCAGTAATTCTTTCTGTGTAATCTATTCTGTTGCTGGGCCTCTTGACTTTTTTTTTTTAGTTGTTATTTGGCTCGAAGATTTTTCTTTGGTTTGTACTTGATCTCCCACTCCTTGCTAAGTTTCTTATACACACGATAATCTAGTTTCTTAATTCCACTGAGTTGTTCATATGCTTTCATGGCTCATTAAATTTTGTGGAGTTATACTTTTGAATTCTGTCAGGTAATTAAGTTCCTTTTCTCTGGAGTCCATTGCTGAGTTTACTATGTGGTTCCATTACATCTTAAAAATGTTTCTCGTGTGTTGCTTTGGATGTCTATCCAGCTGGCAGACCCACTGACTACCAGTTTTACAGGGTGGTTTCTACAGTCAGGCTTTTTCCTGGCAATCTATGCAATGGCAGCCTGCAGCCGGGCTGTCTAGCTTAGGCTCCGGGCAGATGTTTTAGTCATGCAACTTCTTCAGTTGTAATCGACATCTGCAACATCTGCGGGTGTCTTAGAGGTTCACGCTGCAGAGCATGCAGAACTAATTCACTGCCAGCTGACAGGCGGCTAATCTTGGGGGAAGCTTGTTTGCTGGCAGCTCTGTAGTGTATCTGGATGTGGGGTGCCCATCTATGGGGTCAGGTATAGAGTTTATATAACACCGCTCCCATATGATTATACTGTCTGGTGATCTTTTGGGGGTAAGTAGACTCTGTCATATTCACATAAAGATGAAGGTGCTTAATGGCATGTATCTCAGAACGCATGCCTGCCATTAAGGACGGCATGACTATTTTAAACGCCAAAGGGGAAGGCTTCACAGGTGAAGAGAAGCCAAAGGCACTGAAGCAGGACAACGACGAAGTCTTTTCTTTCATGGAGGCAGACTGCCCTGCACACAGCTTAAATCTCATAGCATGTGGTACAGTACTTAGCCTGCAGTCCACACTCAGTAAATACTCGTTGGGTTTGAAGTACTTACACTTGATTTTAAGTGGTTTTTTTTTTTTTTTTAAATCTAGATCCTAATGTTATCAGGGAGGCTGAGAGCGGTGTCTTTTATAAGTCCTCCTTATAAATTTATGCCACTAACACCAACATTGAACGGGCAATTTAAAAATAATCTTAAAGGCTTGTGCCTAGGCATCAGAGCTACACAGAAAATGCCTTTTACAAAGGACCCCGCCCCCGACTGCCTAGACGTTAACTGTGAAATAAACACCAGGTAATACCTGTGAGGGTGGGTTAGCAAAGTTATGGTCTATTCAACCTTTTAACTAAATGACATAAAAGCTAGTCACTATGTCCCCATAGCCTTAGAGGCTACCGGCCTTATGCTATGCTAGTAATTGAGTAATTGATTGTAGCTTTTTACTGTTATTTGTGACTTCCCTGTAGAACGACGGTTTGTTTTGCCTATGTAGAAATAACCCAGGTTCAGAAGTGTCACTTTAGAACTTTAGTCCTACACTTTCAGGAAAAAAGTTCCAGAACAAAATAAAAATGGGTACACTTTAACAGCTACAGAAACCCACAGCCTAAGCTTCTGGTATTTTTCTTTCTGAAGTGTACATGGCAACCCACAGGGACGCTTTCTGGATTGTAATTACTGTTCCAAGAGTGAGGTCATTAGTCTACTGTTCCATGTGACATGGAGAAGAACAGGAAAAGGTCAATTTTGCTGCCCAAATGCAGAATTAGGAAAAGGAATGTACAGGAGGTCCTTATCAAATCCCATTTCCTTACCGATGGAACTGAAGTCCACGGGCCCGATCCATTTGAAGGCTGGTTTACGGCCTCGCTCTTCTGTTACGTGAACTTTCTTTATCAGAGCCAGGCTGGTCAGAACATTGGCTATGTCATAGAGCCTCCGTACCTTTGCTTGAAGATATAAAACACAACTACCGTCATGCCATGGGTAAATGCCACATTTTAATTTAGGTGACAGGGACCATCCCTTGGCTACTACACAAACCTCCAGAGGTCAGGCAGTATGAGATTAGTGGCTCTGTCTGTCATGATATCACTTAAGATCTATGTCCTTGAAGCCTCTGCAGACTCACAAGGCGTATGTAAGGATTGAACAACGTGTCCATCCCCTCCCAGAACTTTGCATCTCAAGAATCCTCTGATGATAAGCGGGGGCTCCACTATAGCAAGACTACTGGGCAAATAGGCTGAGATTGAAGGCTTAGTGGATATAACCCTGGTATGTATGCCTCCCCAGCATGAGGTAGTGGCACCTGCCTCACAGGTGAGGCCTGTGAAATGGCCTGTGAAAATGACAGGGATTCCCTGGGCAACCAGTAAAGCCACACTCCTGGGTCCACAGAATGCTCAAGATTCAAGGTCATGAGGTATAGTTGTGAAAAACAGCAGCTGCTCACCTAAAACCCTAGCCAAGGAGGAGAGGCCCGAGGGGCATCTGAATGCATTCTAGAAAAACCGTTGGAAATTTCATGTATGAAAGTGGGAAGACACAGAAAGACAGAGTAGGCATATTTAAAAAACAAAACAAAACAAATAACCAAAAAACAGGACAAGATAGCATGCCTACTTTTCTATTCAAGAAATGAATAAAGGGTCAGATGTCCACTTGGTATCAGGGCCACTGCCAGGGCTGGAATTTATCTTAACTGTCTCACCTACAGGGTGGCTAGTATTCCATTAAAAACCCAAAAGCCAACTGGAGAATTCACTAGCGCGTGGACCCTGCAGCAATGCTCTCAGGGGGAGGAAGGTGCGTGGGTGTGACACCAACAGACTCTCTCCCTTCCAAGAGCAGCCCTGTCCCCACCCAGACCCCAACCCTGAGCATTTCTCGCCTGCTTACCTGTAGACAACTTTCATCTCCACCCTTCAGAGAAGTAGGCGGGAGAGGGGAAGAAAGGGGAAAGAACACTCAGACAGTCTGCTTGGATGTAGTGTCAGCATAGAGAAACGCACAGCCATCACACCCTCCCTGGCCTGCGCTCTCTGGTACATTCTGCTACCCTGTCCACTGTAACCTTGGTGGTGGGGGGAGGCTTCTGACTTGGGTTGGGTGGGGGTTCTACTAGATAGCTGACCTCTTAAAGCACAGGGGGCTTTTATGAGCACAAGGAATACATTTCTCCAAAGCCAGCACCATCAATAAAAACCCTCTTCTGTACATATTTACTTCAGAGGCGGGAAACGGCATCTGCCGTCTTCTCTTTCTGTGCGGACACCTGGATTAGGTGAAGGCTCTTACTTTTGAATTTACTGTGGTCCGGGGCATCTTGGCTTTCTTCTATGAGGATTTTGGCAGCTACATCCAGGGTGACAATCTTGGTTTTGGAGACGAGGAACAGCATGACAAACTTCTGGCTCATAATTCTTAGAGATTTATCTTTTCGACTGTTTGCAGATGCTAAAAAGGGGGGAAAAAATCACCATAACACGAATTTACCACAAGAAAGACTTCGCTACCAGTTTTCCAGAGCTATCTTGCCCCGCCAGCACATAGAAGGATCATCCAGTAATAGGTAGAAGCCTACTGGACGCACATCACAAAAATAAGCCCATAAAGAAATCGGATTTTTGTGCATCTTGTAAAATGCCTATTGCAGGCGCAGACTCTGAGATGGGGATTTTCTACTGCTCGTAACACTTCATACTTATGTCACATGATAGGAGCCACAAGGCAGTTTTCCTTAAGCAATTTTTTGAAAAGATTAATGCAGGTAAATGAAAAGAGAGGGCTAGGGTTCAGTTGTTTTCTGAATACTGACTGACTTGTATCTTTCATAAGAAACCCATTTGCGTGTATGGGTGGTGCATGCACACGTGGAACCCAGAGGTCGGACATATTGAATTTCAACTGCTTATCTATCTTATTTTTTGAGACAAGGTCTCTCACAGAACCAGAGCTCGATGACTCAGCTGGATTGGCTAGCCAGAGCCCCAGGGATCCTCTTATCTCTGCCTCTCCAGAGCTGGGATCAGAGACAGGCGCCTTCTTTATTTGGGTCTTTACTTTACTGGGGATCTGGATTGAGGTCTTTAGCTACCTCCCTAGCCCAAGAACCTCATTTTTCTCGGTTATCACAATGTCTAGAATGAACCCTAACAGGGTAGGTGTCTGCCTTTACCCAGAGAGGAAACCGATTGTTGGTGTGTTTCTGCGGATGGCAGGTAGAGAATCCTGGTAGATGATTGTTTCCTCTGGCTGTACAGCTAAGAACTTCCTCGTGGGGCGGGGTTAAAAGGCACAAAGCTGGGAAGCTAAAGAAAACCACTCTACTCTTCCTTCAGTGTCGACCACTGCAAGGTAGAGTGCCAGTGATGCCTGGCATGTGCCATCCTCACAATGGGGAGGATGGGAGACTGATGGGCACCAAGTTTACAGCGAGAAGAAAAGGCATGTAAAGGAAGAAAAAGGAAGATATATAGATATTAAAAAAAGAAAAAAACAAACAAACAACAACTAAATGACACCAAAGGCAAGCAGGGGTTGTCTGTCCTTCTTAGCAGATTCAGCTACGGAGGCTGTTTCCTTGCTCATTTACTCTAACAAGTAACTGCATAAAATACTTTGAGAAGCTAATGTCTTTCGTGTGACGTCTCCAAGGCAAGCAGTATGTGGCTATCAAATGGGGCTCATGCATTCTAACCAGGAGAGAGGTCACAATCGAGGCGGAGTGGACAGCCCAGCCGGGAGCCCTCTGACCTTCAGCAGACGGAGTGAGAAAGCCTCTCCCCTGAGGGCTGTCACACTGACACCGTCATCCCCTTGGCCATTATTCACGAGTTTATAGCAGACTCACAAGAGGGGTAGTCGGATTCAGAAAAATCAAGTAGGTGTGGATCTCGGGGGTCCGGAGACCCGTCTTTCCTGCGTTCTCCGAACCTATACTCCATCAGGTCCAGCTCCTTCTGCTGGAGGCAGGCCATCTGCTCCTCGTACTTTTGCTCCTCTCCCAGTCTCTGTAGGGTCCTCAGGGTTTTGGGAAGGCTGTGCCGACCATGCCAACCATACTGATTCTTAGCCACTCGGCTGACCAGATGCAGTGACTCCAGCACATTTACAATGTCATAGATGCGTCTCCTTTCCACACCTGTTTGTGGAGAAGAAGCCAAAAGACATCATGTAAACGAGCGTTTCTGAGTATCAACTCCTGAAGTGTCTGTGAACAGGTCTGACGTCCAAGTTAATGCCCAGCAATTGCGGATAACCCAGGAGTCCGCCTGAGGAAGATTCAAACAGACCGAGCTTGCTCTTCTTGGAAGCCAACTTTCAAACCCGTCTAGGGTAGCATACTCTGGATGGCCAGGCTGCCACCTCTGTGACAGTGACAGCATAGGACGATTAAGCAAACTGCCCGTGCATTGTGGTGGAATGCCAGCATGACTAACGTTGTGCCTACCTGCTGGACACAACAGCTGGCTGGTGGGGACCACATTCCTAACTTGTAGACGTGTATTGGTTACTAGTCTCATTGTTGCGACAAAATACTTGACAAACGCTATGTAAGGAGGGGTTTACTCTGACTCATAGTTTTAGGAGACAGTCCATTACAGTGAACAGTCATGGTGGCGGGACAGGAAGCAGCAAGTACAGTTATAGTCAGAAAGCACATGACACAAGGCTTGTCCTGACTTCTCATTTTAATCATCTGGGAACCCTACCCCATAGGATCGTGCTGCCATGTCCTGGATGGGTCTTCCCTGTTCAATTCAGTCTTTCTGGGGCACAGCCTCATAGGCTCACCCACAGTGTGTTCCTGTAATGATCCTAAATCCTGTCACAGGGACAGCAACGACTAACCGGACAGTACCGGCCTTTCTTGGGAGTTCGAATGATTAACAATTAATATACAAACTCTGACCGGTCTGGTAAGGAAAATGGATAATATTGCCTTCCACTTTGAACTGGAAACCCCAGATTCAAGGGTTTGGGGTCCCTTCTCATGTGGCTGGAGAAGCACAGGTCGTTTGTTTGCCATGGTTGGCAGCAGCTCTCCTTGTCCTCTCAGTCACCATTTGCCAACAGTGAGGCACAAAGCTAAGTGCAGGCCTCTGTGAAACTCACCTCCTTCCCCTGCATCCTCCCAAGTCGGATTTTTTCTTCTAATTACTGAAAATATGGATGCTAGTTAAGGGTAGAGGGCTCTAGAGTCAAGACTCCCGGACATGAATCCTCACTTTGTCCATTATAGGTGTCCCACCCTAGGAAGTTCTTTAACCTTTCTATAGTACAGTACTTATCCTGTAAAATAATTGTTGACATTAATATAAAGGGTCCTCAACAGATGTTAACTTTACCTCAATGTTACAGGATTTGGAGCTACCTAAAATCCCCGCTAACACTAAGAGTCTCGGTAGAGGCAGAGTCTAACTATCTCTAGTTTGTGACTTATCCTGTGGTGTAACAGGCTCCAGGCCTGCTGTCCCCTTTGCTCTCATAGAAGTAGTCACACGAAAGCCTCCAGGAGCTTTGTAGAAAACCCCACCATCTGTAAGACGCTCTGTCTCCTTTCCCAGAAACAGACCCAGTGAAGGGAGTTTGGGGCTCATCAAAGATATAATGGGAAAAAGCTACCAAATAACAGACACCTCTGGGATGAAGAGCCATTTCACGGTCAATCAGAACGTGGCCACTCACAAGCCTGATCGGCTTGTTCCTCACCGCAGGCTCAGGGCTGGCTGCCCTGCCGGAAGGTACTGGCAGGGGCCTCTAGTGCAGAGCTGTCTGGTTCTTTTCTCCAGCCTGTTTCCGCATAACAACACATCCTGTGTAGCCCGCACCATCCCACAAACCTTCCCATTAGAAATGTCAAGGGAACGCAACTGAGACACCCTGGGGGCAGCCATATGCCTGGCTGTTGTGCTATTCAGTGCTTGAAAAATAAGCTGCTCAGTTCCTACCAAGAGTCTGCCAGCTTTGAGAATAAGAACTGTGTAAACTACACAGTTTTGTACTTGGCAGGCACTTGGTAGGTCGTTTTGGTAAGTGCCAAACGTGGCAGCCCCTCCACAGCTTAATCACTTATCATCCCAATCACGCCTAAGTCTCATGGTTTACAGGGCTGTGCACATAAAGTTCTGCTTGCAGGTCTCAGGACCCACAGGCTACTCTGGGGCTCGCTGTAAGGAAGGCTTTCTTACGACAGTCTGTCTCCTTTCCTCTTTTGTTCTGAGGAGGCCTTATTGATTCTACTTATCGTCCTAGCTGTACATACAAGGGCTTATCGACTACTAAATGGGGGTCTTGCAAGTTAGGAAGGAGCCAGGGGTTCAGACTCCCTGAGGAAAGCGGTTCCTAGGGAGAGACACTAGCTCTCAGCCTCACGTGAGGAGAGACGGTGGGTCGTTTTACTCAGCATGTCTGTGTCGTCACGGGGCACTGGGAAGCTGTTGTGCTCATCTCTGGAGTTTGGTTCTGGGTAGCTATAATATGGCTTAAAAGGTCTCCTCTTTTATCCTCCCTGGGACTGCAAACTCCCCCTCAAATGTGTCATCTTTGTGTTCTGCAACATTAATACCACTGCAAAACCTCCATGGGAAAATGAGTATATGGTAGGCAGGTGGGGCCAGGGGAGACTTTACAAACCCTGATGAGGAGACTGGCTGACCTGGTAGTTTACCCTCATTTTTTCTGTAAGACTGGTTTCCGAGACTTCTGCCAGGACTGAGTTCAGCTTGTTGATCTTATTCGCCCAACTCTGTGACCTCTCTCCAAGTTTATGTTACAGATGAGAAAGGGTTCTCTCAGTTAGTGCAAGCTGCGAAAGTTCAGAGCCAGGCCCTACCTGCCTTCCTAGCCCCCAGTCTTCCCCTCAGAACCCAGTCTCTCCACTGACTAAGTTTCTAACAGTCAGAATCTTCCCAGTTACCAGCTCCGGTGACTCCCACTGACATCCTGCTATGGTAACACGCTTCTCTGGGCTACGGAAGACACAAACTATTGGCCATTCATTTAGCTTCCTCCCCTCAAATGCTCCCCTTTAGGTAAAACGTTCTTGTTTTTTTAAGTGGATACCCCCTAAACCTCCAGATTGGCAGGATCATCCTAAAACCAAATGCAGTCCCCGTCCACTAGGGGTCTCTCTTCCAAAGCAGCTGTGGACGTGTTTACAGCTGTGCAGGGCAGCACACTCCACACGTGCTCCTGCCACGCGCACATGTGCATTCTTCTTTGTTAGGAAGCTCAGCTCTCTGAGTTACGTCCAGCTGTGCATCCCTTGTCCTAACAGGCTCTCAGTGGGGCTCACGGCGGAGGCGGTTGAGCACTGTGTTCTTGCTCTCGATTCTATTTTCTATAGGAAGTAATGCTAGCTCCAAACTCTTAGAGGCATTGTTAAAGAGCAAGATATCTGCAATCTTCTTTGAGATGGGGGCTCCCTGAGTACCCTAGGCTGGCTCCAAATTTATAGTCCCACCTCTGTCTCAAAAGTACTGGGATTATGAGTATGTACCACCACACCCAGCTTCTATTTTTACATCCTGAAATAAGAACTTAAGATGAGACTAATGTGCAATGTAAATGTAAAAATATTACCTTTTTCCTTTAAACACATTTTCCTCCTATAGTATTTAGTGGTCAAACCCACTTTGTACATGTTAAGCAAATTCTCCCCCACTAAGCCAAAGTTTTGATCCCCACATTTTTAAAGTTAAAAACTCACAATTCCTGCTTGGCACTTTAGGTCTAGGCTTCCTTGAATTCTACGCATGATGAAGGGAGATTTGGTGGTGGTGGAGGCAACTCTGCCCCCACCCCTGTCCTTATCCTCTTACAGGGCCCCTCTGTCAATAAACAAGAGTACTTGACGCCTCTGGCCCACCCGAGGTAACCAGCTTCCCACCGTCACAGACGGCAGGTCTCCAGGCTAAGGGGTGATACATACCGAGACTGACAGCGACCTCGTCTAGGGAGATGGTGGTCTTCTCCGTTGACAAGGGGTAACTCGGATAGCGAGCTAGAAACTTCTGGCACAGCAGCCCCAAGCTCTTCTGTTTCCTGCTTGGCCTTTGCTTTTCATACTCATCCACAGCACCTTCGCCAACCACGTCAAGCTGCAGGGGGCAGACAGAAGGAAGAGGGGAGGAGATGTCAAGGTCACCACCTTAACTGCTGATGCTGGAAAGCCATTGGCAAAGTGACCCCAATACAAGCTGGTCAAGATTCCGGCGAAAACAAGATTCGACCATTGGTCTAAGACTACTCAAACAGCAGTCTCATCTCTACCTACACTTAAACAGGTCTCTGTTGAAAATAAAAGGCTTTCAATAAACAGACCCAATGAGAAACGTGGTATGATTATCTCAACAGATTCAGAAAAAGATGCTTGATAAATTTCATGTTGTATATTCATGAAAATACAAAAGCTAGTATCTGGCTAGCTGAGAAACCTCAGAAGTGTCCTCTTAAAACCAGGAAAGCAACAAGGGTACCGTGATGATTTGTATATGCTCAGTCCAGGGAGTGGCACTATTAGAAGGTGTGGCCCCGTTGGAGTAGGTGTGTCACTGGGGGTGTGGGCTTTAAAACCCTCATCCTAGCTGCCTGGAAGTCAGTATTCTGCTAGCAGCCTTCAGATGAAGAAGTAGAACTCTCAGTTCATTCTGCACCGTGTCTGTCTGGCTGCTGCCCTGCTCCTGCCTTGATGATAATGGACTGAACCTCTGAACCTGTACGCCAGCCCCAATTAAATGCTGTCCTTGTAAGAGTTGCCTTGGTCATGGTGTCTGTTCACAGCAGTAAAAC
>JADRCD010151073.1:0-11572 GCA_019843815.1 Montemys delectorum
ATCAAAACACTACAGGTACAGAACAAAGAAAGAAAGAATATTAAAAGACGCAAAGGAGCTGTTCAGTGGTGGTGCACACCTTTAATCCTACCTCCTCGGCAAGAGGCAGAGGCAGGGAGATCTCTGAGTTTGAGGACAGCCTGGTCTACAGATTGAGTTCCGGGACAGCCAGGGCTACACAGAGAAACACTGTTTCAAAAGAACATTCCACAAGGACACCATGAACTCAAGTATGTTCAGAGCAGCTTTATCCATAATAGCTAGAAACTGAAAACAACCCAGATATTCCTCAACTGAAGAATGGATAAAGAAAATGTGGTACGTGTATACAATAAAATACTACTAATCTATTAAAAACAAGGACACCATGAAATTTTCAAGCAAATGTATGGAACTAGAAAATATCATCTTAAGCGAGGTAACCCAGACCCAGAAAGATATGGATGGTCTGTACTTACTTATAAGTAGATATTAGCTAAAACAGTAAAGAATAACTAACCATCCTACATCTCACAGATGCACAGGAGCTAAGTAACAAGGAGGGGCAACAGAGGGTGCTTGAATTTCATTCAGAAGGGGAAATAAAATAGGCATCTGAAGTGGATGGGGAGAGGAAACGTAGTAGAGAAGATGGAAAGGGGAATCAGATATGCATGGAGCACGGTTGGGGTGAGAGGGCTGGGGGAAAGAAAAGAAACAGGAGGGAGCACCTGTGGGACAAGCCAGAGACTTGTAATGAGAGAGGCACCTAGTAGGACCACCTCCTGTAGCCGAGTAGGACCCCCAGTGCAGGGATAAGGACAACAACTCAACAAAAACTTTTGCCTAAAATTTGTCCTGTCTATAAGAAGTACAGGAACAAAGATTGAATAGAGACAGAGTGAATGGCCAACCAAATGACTGGCTCAAATTGAGACCCATTCCATGGGAAAGAACCAATCTCTGCCATCATACAAAAGACCACCACTGTCCAGCTCCTTTGCATCTTTTAATATTCTTTCTTTGTTCTGTATGTTTAATGTTTTGATTATTAAGTGGCAAGGAGACTTTCTTTTCTGGTTCAATTTATTTGATGTTCTGTATGCTTCTTTTACTTTTATAAGCATTCCCTCTTCTGGTTAAAATGTTTTCTCTGATTTTGTTGAAAATATTTTCTGGGCTTTTTAGTTAGGATTATTCTCCTGCCTTTATTCTTTTATTTTAGAATTGATGTTTTTAAAGTGTCCCAGAATTTCTGGATTTTTTTTTTCTGTCAGGAATTATTGATAATCTGTTAAACTTGCAGACAGGAGCCTAGTATAACTGTCCTCTGAAAGGCTCCACCCATCAGCTGACTGAAACAAACTCAGAGACACACAGCCAAACATTAGACAGAACTCAGAGAGTCTTGTGGAAGAATTTGGGCAAGTATTGAGGGACCTGGAGGGGATATGACCTCCACAAAAAGACCAACAGTGTCAACCGTCCTGGACTCTTGAGTGCTTCCAGAAACTAAACCACCAACTAAAGAGTATACACAGATTGGACCTAGGTCTCCACACATATGTAGCAGATGTGCAGCTCAGTCTTCATGTGGGTCCCTAACAACTGGAGCAGGGGCTGCCCCTAAATCTGTTCCCTGCCAGTGGATCCTGTTCTCTTAACTGGGTCTTCCTTGCCTGGCCTCAATGGGAAATATGCCTAGTCCTGCAATGACCTGATGTGCCAGGGTGGGATGATACAGGGGGGTCTCCCCCTTCTCAGAGGGGGAGAGGAAGAAAAAGAATTGTGTAAGGGGGTACTGGGAAAGGTGGAGGCTATGATAGGGATGTAAAGGGAATAAATAAATCAATTGATGTAATAAAAAATAAAAGTAAAAATAAACTGAATGAACTATACATATTTAGGTAATTACAGAACATTCTGCCCCAAAACAAAATAATATAGCTCATGCTCATTACCTCATGAGACTTTCTCAAAACATGGCCATATACTCTTTCACAAAGCAAGTTTTAATAGATACAAGACAATTGTAACAACCCACTGCATCTTATCAGACCATTACACATTAAACCTAGATATTTAACAACAGAAAGAACAAAAAGCTTGCAAGTTCATAAAGGCACGACTCTCTAGTGAATGAAAATGGGTCAAGACAGAAATAAAGAAAGAAGTTAAAGACTTTCTAGAATTCAATGAAAATCCAAACTTATGAGACATGCTGAAAGCAGTACTAAGAGGAGAGTTCACAGCACTAAGTTCTAACATTAAAATATAGTTATCTCATACTAGCGATTTACAGCACACTTGAAATGTCTATGACAAAATGAAATAAGTGCATACAAGAGAAGAAGACAAGAAATAAGCAAACTGAGGGCTAAAATCAATAAAATAGGAACAAAGAGAACAATAAAAAAAATCAATGAAACTAAGAGTTGATTCTTTGAGAAAATGACAAGATACACCAACACTTATTTAAACTAACTAAAAGATAATGAAAGAATATGCAAAGTAATGAAATCAGAAATAAAAAGTTGAACATAACAACAGATACAGAGGAAATACAGAAAATTATTAAGTCTTACTTCAAAAATCTTGTACTCTACCAAATTAGAAAATCTAAAAGAAATGGGCCTTTTTCTCAATTGGTACAATATATAAAAATTAAAGCAAGATCAGACAAACAATTTAAATTTCGTAATCCGTGGTGAAATAGAAGCAGTCATTAAAAGTTTTCCAAATGCTTTCTCAGCAACTAATGAGATGATCATATGATTTTTAATCTTTGAGTTTGTTCACATAGTGAATTATGTTGATGGATTTCCATATATAGAACCATCCGTGCATCCCTGGGATGAAGCCTATTTGATCATGATGGATGATTATTTTGATGTGTTTTTGGATTCGGTTTGCAAGAATTGTATTTTGCACCAATATTCATAAGGGAAACAGGTCTGAAGTTTTCTTTCTTCATTAGGTCTTTGTGTGGTTTAGATATCAGAGTCATTTTGGGTTCATGGAATGAATTGGATAGAGTACTTCTGTTTCTATTTTGTGGAATAGTTTGAGGAGTACTGATATTAGGTCTTCTTTAAAGATCTGAGAAAACTCTGCACTAAACCCATCTGATCCTGGGCTTTTTTTGGTTAGGAGACTATTAATGACTATTTCTATTTGGTTGGCAGATATGGGACTGTTTAGATCATTTGTCTGATCTTGATTTAACTTTAGTTCCGAGTCTTGGAAAGATCAGGAATTCAAGGCCCATACTTAAAAATAGTAAAAGCATTATAAAACAAACCAGTAGCCAACATCAAACTAAATGGAGAGAAACTTGAAGCAATCCCACTAAAATCAGGGACTAGACAAGGCTGCCAACTTTCTCCCTACCTATTCAATATTGCACTTGAAGTTCTAGCCAGAACAATTAGGCAACAAAAGGAGATCAAAGGGATACAAATTGGAAAGGAAGAAGTCAAATTATCACTATTTGCTGATGATATGATAGTATACTTACGTGACCCCAAAAATTCCACCAGAGAGCTCCTAAACCTGATAAACAACTTCAGCAAAGTAGCTGGATATAAAATTAACTCAAGTAAATCAGAGGCCTTCCTCTATACAAAGGATAAACAGGCATAGAAAGAAATTAGGGAAACAACACCCTTCACAATAGCTACAAATAATATAAAATACCTCGGTGTAACTCTAACTAAGCAAGTAAAAGATCTGTTTGACAAGAACTTCAAGTCTCTGAAGAAGGAATTCGAAGAAGATCTCAGAAGATGGAAAGATCTCCCATGCTCATGGATTGGCAGGATTAATATAGTAAAAATGGCCATCTTACCGAAGGCAATCTACAGATTCAATGCAATCCCCATCAAAATTCCAACTCAATTCTTCACAGACTTACAAAGAGCAATTTGCAAATTCATCTGGAATAACAAAAGACCCAGGATAGCCAAAACTATTCTCAAAATAAAAGAACCTCTGGTGGAATCACCATCCCTGACCTTAAGCCTTACTACAGAGCAATTGTGATTTAAAAACTGCATGGTATTGGTACAGTGACAAGCAGGTGGATCAATGGAATAGAATTGAAGACCCAGAAATGAACCGAAAAATCTATGGTCACTTGATTTTTGACAAAGGAGCTAAAACCACCCAGTGGAAAAAAGACAGCATTTTTAGCAAATGGTGCTGGCTCAACTGGCAGTTAGCATGTAGAAGAATACAAATCGATCCATTCCTATCTCCTTAACAAAGCTCAAGTCCAAGTGGATCAAGAACCTCCACATAAAACCAGATACACTGAAACTACTAGAAAAGAAACTGAGGAAGGGCCTTGAGCATATGGGCACAGAAGAAAATTTCCTGAAGAGAACACCAATAGCTTATATTCTAAGATCAAGAATTGACAAATGGGACCTCATAAAATGACAAAACTTCTGTAAGGCAAAGGACACTGTCAATAGGACAAAATGGCTACCAACAGATTGGGAAAAGATCTTTACCAATCCTATATCTGATATAGGACTAATATTCAACATATACAAAGAACTTAAAAAGTTAGACTCCAGAGAACCAAATAACCCTATTAAAAAATGGGTTACAGAGCTAAACAAAGAATTCTCAACTGAGGAATATCGAATGGCTTAGTAGCACCTAAAGAAATATTCAACATCCTTGGTCATCAGGGAAAAGCAAATCAAAACAACTCTGAGATTCCACCTCACACCAGTCAGAATGGCTAGGATAAAAATATCAGGTGACAGCAGATGTGTCAAGGTTGTAGAGAAAGAGGAACACTCCTCAATTGCTGATGGGATTGCAAGCTGGTACAATCACTCTGGAAATCAGTTTGGTGGTTCCTCCGGAAATTGGACATAGTACTACCAGAGCACACAGCTACACCATTCCTGGGCATATACCCAGAAGATGCTCCAACATGTAATAAGGACACATGCTCCACCATGTTCATAGCAGCCTTCTTCATAATATCCAGAAACTGGAAACAACCAAGATATCCCTCAACAAATGAATGGATACAGAAATTATTGTACATCTACTACTCAGCTATTAAAAACAATGAATTTATGAAATTCTTAGGGAAATGGATGGATCTGGAGAATTTCATCCTGAGTGAGGTAACCCAATCACAAAAGAACACAAGTGGTATTCACTCTTTGATAAGTGGATATTAGCCCAGAATAATGGAATACACAAAGTACAAACCACAAACCACAAGAAACTCAAGAAGGAAGACCAAAAGTGTGGATACTTCATTCCTTCTTAAAAGGGGGAACAAAATACTCATGGAAGGAGTTCCAGAGACAAACTATGGAGCAGAGACTGAAGGAAGGACAATCAAGAGACTGCCACACCTAAGAATCCTTCCCATATTCAATCATCAAATCCAGACACTATTGTGGATCCCAGCAAGTGCTGACTGACAGGAGCCTGATATAGCTGTCTCCAGAGAGGATCTGACAGTACCCAACTAATACAGAAGTAGAGGCTCACAGCCATCCATTCGATTGAGCACAGTGTCCCAGTGAAGGAGCTAGAGAAATGACCCAAGAACCTGAAGGGTTTGCATCCCCTTAGGATGAACAATGATATGAATTAACTAGTACCCTCAGAGCTCCCAGGGACTAAACCACCAACCAAAGAGTACACATGGTGGGACTAATTGCTCCAGCAGCATATGTATAGCAGAGGATGGCCAAGTCAGTCATCCATGGGAAGAGAGGCCCTTGGTCCTGTGAAAGTTCTATTGCCTAAGGTAGGGGAACAGCAAGGTCTGGTAGCAAGAGAGGGTGGTTTGGTGAGCAGGGAGAGGGGGGAGGGAACAGGGTTTTTTATTCTTTTTTGTTTGTTTGTTTGTTTTCATTTTTTTCCCAGAGGGGAAACCAGGAAAGGAGATATCATATGACATGTAAATAAAGAAAATATCTAATAAAAAAAATAGAAGTTAAAAAAATAAAAGAGTTTCCCAACCCCTAGCCCCTGACTCAATAAAAGGCCAAGGCCAGACAATCAATCGAAAACACATAGAAAAATTTATCCACCATGATCAAGTATTCTTCATCCCAGAGATACAGGGATGATTCAGCATATGAATGACCTACCATATAATTAAACTGAAAGAAGGAAAAACATAATTGTTTCATTAAATGCAAAAAGGGGCACTGACCAAATGCAACACCCCTTCATGATAAAAAGAGCCACATAGATTAGGGATACAAGGGACTTACCTAAAGGCAATTTACAGCAAGCCTATAGCCAAGATTGAATTAAATGGATAGAAACTCAAGGCATTTCCTCTAAACTCAAGAACAAGATAATTTGCCCCCTGTCTCCAATCTATACAATATAGTATTTGAAGTTTTAGCTAGAGCATTAACACAACTGAATCAGATCAATTTGAAATAAAGTCAAAGTAGTATTATTTACATACTATGACAGTATACATGAGTCATTTCAAAAATTCTACTAGGAAACTTCTACAGCTGATAAACACTTTCAACAAAGTGACTGGAAACAAGATTAAGTCAGAAAATGACAGCATAGGAAAAATAGTAGCCTCTCTATATACAAATGTCAAATAGATTGAGAAAAAAAATCAGGGAAGCAACACTCTCCATAATAGGCTCAAGTAATATAAAATATCTCGGGGTTAGTGATACCTAACCAAGCAAGGGAAAGACTTGTATAATAAAAACTTGAAATCTTTGAAGAAAGAACTTGAAGGAGATATCAAAAGATGGAAAGAACTCCCATGCCTACAAATTGCTAAAATTAACTTAGTAAAAATATCTATACTACCAAAAGTAATCTACAGATTCAATGCAATGTCCTTCAAAATTTCAACACAATTATTCTCAGACTTTGAAAGAACAGCTATCAACTTCATATGGAAAACAAAACAAAACTCTGTATAGCTACAACAATCCTGTAGAACATCTGGTTGCATTACTATCCTTGATTTCTTTTTTTTTTTGTATGTATGTATTTATGTATTTATGTATTTATTTATTTATTTATTTTCAGTTTGCTTCACACTTTGGTTTCTCTCTCTTTTTTTTTAACTTTCTTTTTTTTAATTAGGTATTTTCTTTATTTACATGTAAATTTCTCCTTTCCCAGTTTCCCCTTCAAAAAACAAACAAACAAACAAACAAAAACAACAAGAACAAACCCCTGTTGCCTCCCCCCTCCCCATGCCTGCCACCCCACCTTCTCCCACTTATTGGCCCTGGCATTCCCCTACACTGGGGCACAGAGCCTTCACTGGGCTGAGGTCCTCTCTTTCTATTAATGATCAAATTTGCAATCTTCTACTATACGCATGCTGCCAGAACAATCAGTCCCACCATGTATAGTCCTTGGTTGGTGATTGAGTCCCTGGGAGCTCTGAGGGTACTAGTTGATTTCAAGCTCTACTACAGAGCTATAATAATAAAATGGCATAATGTAGCAATAAAAACAGACAGGTATATCAATAGAATTGAAGACTCAAAATTAAATTCACACACCTATGGACACCTGTTTTGTTTGTTTGTTTGTTTGTTTTTTAAGAAGCCAAAAATATGCAATGAAAAAAAGACATCTTCAACAAATATTGCTGGTCTAACTGTGTGTCTGAATACAGAAGGATGCAAATTAATCTACACTTATTACCCAACACTAAAGTCAAGAAGATAAAAGATTTCAACATAAAACCAGATACACTGAACTTGATTAGAAAGGAAGTGGGTAACTACCTTGAACACATTGGAACAGGAAACAGCCTCCTGAGCAGAACATCAATAGCACAGGCACTAAAATCAAGATTTAATGAATTTAAAAACATAAAACTGAAAAGCCTCTCTAAGGCAAAGCACACAATCAATTGGATAAAGATGCAGCCTGCAGAACAGGAAAAGATTTTTACCAACTCTACATCTGATAGAGGTCTAATATCCAAAATATGTAAAGAAAGCAAGATATCTCCATCTGGTCTGGGAGGGTGCCCTGCTGACCTTGGGCACAAACTTCGAAGCCAGTCCTACAACACCCAGAGGAAGCTCCATTCCCAGGCACTCTAACACACCCAGGATTATAGGATTAGAGGTGGGGAGGATACAAAATCATTCTCAAAACCGGGAGTAACCAGGACCAGCAGGACCCAGGCACACAGGAACTCTGCCAGACCATGTTACAGCTCCACTCCCAGGAGCTCTGACACACCCAGGATATCAGGATCACAGAATCACAGGATCACACAGACAGCTTGACTCTGAAGAGTTCTGATGCAACTAGGATCACAGGAAGGACAAACTCCAGTCAGAGATAGCCAGGGCAGGTAGCACTAGAGATAGCCAGAGGGAGGCAAGTATAAGAATATAAGCAACAGAAAGTAAGGTTATATTGCATCATCAGAACCCAATTCTTCCAACATAGAAAATCCTGGATATACCATCACACCAGAAAAGCAAGATTCAGATCTAAAATCATTTCTCATGATGATGACAGAGGACTTTAAGAAGTACATAAATAACTCCCTCAAAAAAATACTGGAAAACAGCTAGAAGCCCTTAAAGAGGAAACACAAACATCCCTTAAAGAATTACAGGAAAACACAATCAAACAGGCAAAGGAAATGAACAAAACCATCTAGGATCTAAAAAGGGAACTAAAAACAATAAAGAAATCACAAAGAGAAGCAACCCTTGAGTTAGAAAACCTGGGAAAGAGATCAGGAATCATACATGCAAGCATCACCAATACAATTCAAGAGATAGAAGAGAGAATCTCAGGGGCAGAAGATATCATAGATAAAATTGACACAATAGTCAAAGAAAATGCAAAAAGCAAAAGCCCCTAACCCAAAATATCCAGGAAATCCAGGACACAATGAGAAGGCCAAACCTAAGGATAATAGATATAGAAGAGAGTGAAGACTTCCAACTTAAAGGGCCAGTAAATATCTTCAACAAAATTATAAAAGAAAACTTCCCTAATCTAAAGAAAGAGATGTCCATAAACATACAAGAAGCCTACAGAACTCCAAGTAGACTGGACCAGAATAGAAATTCCTCCCATCACATAATAGTAAAAACACCAAATGCACTAAACAAAGAAAGAATATTAAAAGCAGTAAGGGGAAAAGGTCAAGTAACATATAAAGGCAGGCCTATAAGAATTACATCAGACTTCTCGCCAGTGACTAGGAAAGCCAGAAGATCCTGGGTTGATGTCATACAGACATTAAGAGAACACAAATGCCAGCCCAGGCTACTACACCCAGCAAAACTCTCAATTACCATAGAAGGAGAAACCAAAGTATTCCATGACAAAACCAAATTTACACAATATATTTCCATGAATCCAGCCCTTCAAAGGATAATAAAGAGAAAACTTCAACACAAGGAGGGAAACTATGTCCTAGAAAAAGAAAAAAAGTAATTTTCCAACAAAATTAAAAGAAGATAGCCACATGAACAGATTTCCAACTCTAACAACAAAAATAATAGGAAGCAACAATTACCTTTCCTTAATATCTATTAATATCAATGGACTCAATTCCCCAATAAAAAGACATAGACTATCAAACTGGGTATGTAAACAAGACCCAACATTTTGTTGCATACAGGAAACCCAACCAAGTGACAAAGACAGGTACTACCTCAGAATAAAAGGATGGAAAACAATGCTCTAAGCCGTAGTCTATGAAAGCTAGAAGATCCTGGGCAAATGTCATACATCCACAAAGAGAACACAAATGCCAGCCCAGGCTACTATACCCAGCAAAACTCTCAATTACCATAGATGAAGAAAACAAGATATTCCATGACAAAACCAAGTTTACGCAGTATCTTTCTACAAATCCAGCCCTACAAAGGATAATAGATGAAAAATATCAACATAAGGAGTGAAACTACACCCTATACCTAGAAAAAGCAAGAAAGTAATCTTTCAACAAACACACATAAACATAATTCCACCTCTAACAACAAAAATAAGAGTAACAATTGCTTTTCCTTAATATCTCTTAATACAAAAATTAATATTACCAACATAGTTTAATCAATTGAAATTCAAAAATATGAAGAATTAGAAATTTGTTGACTGTCATCTAATGGTCTCTCTAATTGGGTAATTGGAGAAATAGGTCCAATATTCTTCAATCCATATACACTTTCTGCTTCTTTGTACATGACAGTGTCTTGCTGTGTACCACATAATGGCCTTGAAACCAGGCTTCTCCTATCTCAGCCTCTCTATTAGTAGGACTGTTTATTTGATGTTCATACACTATACTATGGTTTTCAGAACAGCTTACATATTTCAAAATTAGTTATACAGCCTAAAGTAACATAGACAATTAATTTGGAAGGTGGCTTGTAAGAGAACAATGAAGAGTAAGATTGAGTGTTTTGCTTGATATCTATAATTACTGAATCAATTTTGAAGAAGAGTAATTTACAAGTTACTCTTTTTCTGAGATGAATGCTTTTCAAAATCATCACAGCCAATGAAACAGAATCTTACCCTTACCTAATGTCTGTGCCACCCTGCAAGCAGAACCATTGTTCACTGAAACAGTTAATGAATGACTTCATGGATAGGCCATCTTAATATACACACCATTTCTTAAATGAATGTAAACTGTTCCCTGTGGGCTGAAAATGATGACAATCACTCAGGTCAAATACCTTTGACCATAGCAGGAAATACGTATCCAAATAATCATACCTACAATTCATTCCTTGATGTAGAAGAACTCTCAACTCTTAGCTTGGCTACTATAGAGGTAAAATCCTTTGGTGATGTGAGAGACATTGAAATACAGCCTTACTACATAGAACTCCAATGTCTAAAAATTGATCTTATTTTGGGTTTGTACAACACTAAGACCCAAGATTTTAAAGTTTTACTAAAAACAAAACAAACAAACAAAAAGACTTTATCTATTTCTGTTCATTTAATAACATGTCCATTCTTCCTGTATTCCAAACTTCTGGGCTAATAACCACTTATCAGAGAATGCATACCATGTGTGTTCTTTTGTGATTGAGTTACCTCACTCAGGATGATACTCTCCAGATCCATCCATTTCCCTAAGAATTTCATAAATTCATTGTTTTTAATAGCTGAGTAGTACTCCATTGTGTAGATGTACCACACTTTCTGAATCCATTCCTCTGTTGAGGGACATCTGGGTTGTTTCCAGTTTCTGGCTATTATAAATAATGCTGCTATGAACATGGTGGAGCATGTGTCCTTATTACATGATGGAGCATCTTGTGGGTATATGCCCAGGAGTGGTATGGCTGGGTCCTCTGGTAGAACTATGTCCAATTTCTGGTAGAACGACACACAAACAACAAGAAACCTAAGAAGAAGGAAGACCAAAAGGTGGACATTTCATTCCTTCTTAAAAAGGGGAATCAAATACCCACAGAAGGAGTGACAGAGATTAACTATGGAGCAGAGACTGAAAGAAGGACAAGCATATAGCTATCTCCTGAGAGGCTCTGACAATACCTGACTAATACAGATGTAGAAGCTCACAGCCATTCATTGAACTGAGTACATGGTCCCCAAT
>JADRCD010151078.1:0-15559 GCA_019843815.1 Montemys delectorum
TGACTTTCTAATTTAATGCCCAAATTTTCTGTTATACTGGGCATTGACACATCCCTTCTGTGAATTTATACAATCAAAGAGTCTTGGAACCTGAGATAACTCAACGTTAGAAGGTTTTAAAGGTTAAAAGCATAGAGTGATTTAAGTATTTAGAGGAGTAAAGGAATGTTTTCTGAAGCAAAGAAATCACTCTAAGTTATTCAAAGGCTTCCTTTTCCTCAGGGCAGCTGAAATAATTGAATTCATGGATATCTGAATCACTAGCTCGGTGTAGGGAGGAACCAATGTCACTTTCGATATTCATTCTGAAATATGTGCTCCACTTTAACATTCCCCTTAAAATGAATTTTTGACAGAAATAAATACTAAATATGCAAACCAAGACCTTGGGGAAATTATTTTAACAGCATGCAAATATATATCAACAACCTCACAACGTAAAGTAAATTTAAAAGAAATTATCAGTTAAGTCACTGTGTTTAACAGTTTCTTTGAATAAGTATTCCATATATTTAATTCATGATGAAAAGTTATATTTGTATTCTTAAAATAATATCAAATTTGGTACAAATATGAATTATATTGGCATATAATTTTCTGTTAAGTTGTTAACTAATGAACAACTCCTACTTTTAAAAAGAACAGAATAAAAAAAATCTAAAAAATAAGATGAATATGGCAACTTAATTAAATTAATGTTTTATATACAATTTTCTGACACAAAAAATATATATACATCTTAGTTGATTCAATTTTATATAAGATGTCTCATTGTTTCAGGATATCTTAGAGGGCTGAGGAGAACAGAAAATAATGCAGAACAGTCTAGAATTTACAAAGAAGGATGGACTAGGGAAGAATGTTTCTTACTACAAGGGATTCTTACAAAAAATTGTGTCATAGTTTAATAGGTGGAACTATTCCTCAAGTAAAAACAATAAATTGGCAAAATATTGGGTAAAAACAACTTTGTATGAAATAATTAAACACTTCAATTTCAATTTGTGGAGGATTTTATACATGAATATGCAAATCAATTCCACCCCTCCCTCTCTGCTCTCAACTCTTCACTCTCCTCTGCATCCTGTGGCCTATGCTCCCTCTCATGTTTGTAACTTTATAATTTTATAATTATTATTGTTATGTATCTAATCTATCATCTATGTATCTATCATCTATCTTTAAATAGAGTGATGTGTATATATAATATATATATGTGTGTGTGTATACACATGGTATATATATGTGTATATATATATATGTTGCATACGGAAACCTGAAAGACAGAAACTCTAAAGTAATTGTAAATACTGACTAGGAAAAGCAGTGAAAGACAGACCTCTCTAAATAGAAAGAAATGACCAGTGGCTGAGGAATTTGAATTAAAGAAGTTGTGGTTCAGCTGAATCGTGTATTTCGTTAATAACACTAGTAATTCTGTTGCAACTGGTCACATCACAAAGAAAAATGTTGGCCCAGCAATGCATTTGTATGCTGCTTATGGAGACATGAATCAGAAAAGGAGCACACAGTGCACTGGTCAATCAATCATGCTTGGCCAAGTGGGAAATAAGAACTAAATAGCAAACTGGTAAACTGTCTCTGTGTCCTTGTTACCCTGAAGACTCCAGAACAGTCGGTATTATTCACAAAGGTACTCTGTATATAATTGGACCTCACTAAAAATCATTAGGTCACGCATTAATCATGTGATTTGTGAAAAATATTAACTTTCACAGCCATGATGTGCTTCCTTCAATGAGATTCAGTTATTACAGGCAGTTAATTAACTATTTCTGCAGCTACATTTTGTATATTCATCAATATATAAGATAGTGTTTTTAATAGATTAAAAGTAAATGTTAAATTGTCACATATATATGATGGAAGTAATAAAAAAAAAACAGTGGCTCTGATTATAAGGTAGAAAAGCCTCAGCAGCATATTAGCATTTACTGACTGTTTATTTTAATATCCTTTACGTGTAAGAAACTGCATTAGGGAAAATGTTATAAAGATGGATGGATAGACAGGTCAATATAAGTCTTTTAAGTTGCTCTATCGAAGAGTTCTTCTATCTGACTTGTTGACAATGTATTTTCAGAAGACTTAGAAATAAATTTGGAAAGATCTTCTCTTTATAGCAATTGACTTCATTACAATAGATTCATATACTATCTTCTTGATTAGAAAAATTAAATACTGAAAAATTAAGTGCTACCTAATTTAATCAAGGTGAATGGAAAGTTTGATTATGTTAAATTATGAAAGAAATATTATCCAAATCTAATATGCTCTAAAATATATTACTTTAAAAGACAAAACATACCTAACTAGCACATATTAAATGTCTACCAGAGAATGGCTTGCATTGGTATTAACCAACTGAAGAATAAAAATAGAAGATACAGCTTTCTTTCTCAGAGGGTACAGAATATAAAATCTTGGTGATGATTTTATGATTGCCCAAACAGAACCTCTATTAGATTTACTGAAATTGAAGTAGACCTAAGTTTCCTTTGTAGTGAAATCTTGGTATATATTATTGGTTCAACCTTCTCATATGCAACCTCTCAAGAAGCTCCTCCATGAAATATAACTGGAGAATTAAATTGAAAGACATTGACATTTCATGTACAGAATAAATTAGCAAATTTTTGTTAAACCCTAGAAAGAATAAATTTAAATCCCTCAAACATCAAAGAGGAATTAAGCCAGCATAAGTGAAGGTGTTTTTAGTTATACCTATATATTTCAATTTCTCACTTGAATTATTACTTTTATATCCAATAAATCTTTGAATCTTCTAGAAAATGGATTTGGACTTAACTTACATCTCTGCTTCTTTTGAGTTCTATGTGATGTGTCCATTAGCTTTCCTTGGGAGCTGAACCATTTTTGAAACATTGTACATGAATGAGGCTGTATAAGGAGATTTCTGAAACCTTGTGAGAAAACTCCAAACAAACAAGGTAAGAGTCTTGCTATCTCTGTTTCTTCATAACTTGGGTGATTCTTGGTGTGAACTTTCATTCCCACTCTTTCCACAGGTATAGCAGGTAAGAAAGATAGGAGTGAGTTTACTTCCACTGGTGGTATTCAAAAGCCTCTATGAAGACATGTTTTTGCTCCATGTGGCTTGTCCTTTTGATAATATGCTCAGGTAAACTTTCTTAACCCTTAGAATATAAACCATCTGATACTCTGAATAATGGTGGCTATTATTTAAGACTTCAGTCTGCTATACTTTTTGTCTCTGTCCCTTAGGCTCATGCTGCCATTAGTGTTAAATAAGTGGTGCCAAAAATCAGGGATCTGAAATCAGTCATGAGGTATCAGAGTGATACCAGGATAGGAGATACCATTTGAAATATAAATAAGGAAAATATCTAATTAAAAAATGCATATAAATAAAAAGAAGATATCCCTGTTCAAGTTTCAGCGATTTGGGTATTTATATTCATATTATTAAAATACTTAAATAAAAAAGGAGGATATTAATCATGAAAAAGAGATGGCACATTCCTTGAGTAAGTATAAACTGGATGATCAAACCAAAAAAAATGGTAAAAGAGATGAGAGGGAGAGGGAGAGAGAGAGAGAGAGAGAGAGAGAGAGAGAGAGAGAGAGAGAGAGAGAGGAAATTTTCCCTGTTTAAGCAAAATTCAATGTAAAAAGAGCACTGAATACTATCCTGGTGGCACTCCCTCAGCTCCTTTATTGGAGCCTCCTTTACATATGCCTTAAAATGACCTTGGAGTATGGGATGTGGAATCTGATAATATAATTTTTTTTCACTTTTTGATGAAGACTTAGGACAGCCTTTGAAAAAAATTAACTGTACATTCTAGGCAAGCTATATAGCACATCAGGGAAAAATACATTTGTTTACCTAGGCTCATGGGCTTCATTTGGTATTTCCTGTGCAATTTCAGTAAAATCAAAATGTATACCTTAATAAGCACTTAAAACTCTAGAAGAAGGGACGACATTGGACAAGACCTTGCATATTATCTCAAGAGGAAAGGAAAGAAATACAGCCATTTAAATTTAGACTAAAAGAGGCATTTGAATATCATGTGGATACTTCACTGCCTTTAAACTTACTTATTTTCCAAAACTATCTCCCATAGGTATTATAGCACAAGAGGATAAAAAATTTGAAATTGATCTATTTACTCCATAAGGGTCATAAAACAGTAACCAATTAGCATTACTCTTCTTGCTCAATTAGTATGTCAGAGGAAGACTCAATCTCAGTACTCATATATATGAGTTTAATCTGTTATGCATTATCTTACCCTTAACTATCAACTAGTTTTTAAGAGTATCACAAGACTATATAGATTTTCAAATTTCTTTCACTTGATACTATGAAAGGATAGGAAATCATTATTCACCTGACAAAGTATGGGATTTTCTCATACAACATGAATTTGTGATCACAGAAATGTTCAACTTTGTAACATTCCACAGGCAGATACTATTTTATAGATAGCTCATTTAAAGGCATAGGATGGTTTCATAGTCCAGAAATTTATCTATTAGTACTTCTTTTTCTTCAGAAAGGAAAGGTTGAACTGGCTGTTTTGATTCACTTAGTATGGTTAATTAATAAACCCTTAAATATTATTTCAGATTCTGCTTATTATCTCCATCAATAGATACTCATACTCATGCACATTCCAATCCCCTGGTTTTATTGCAGAAGGAAATAACTAATCTGTTGCATTAACTTGCCCTATTTTTACTTCCTCAGATGAAAACTGAGAAGGGTTATGTGTCTTTCGTTCCAGAGGGATATACTGAAACACTGTTGATAATTCTCTAGCTTCTTGAGTCTTAGACCATCAAGGATGACTGCAAAAATCAAGGAGACAATGGAAGTGACCAGAAAAATAACTAACCTCCAACTAAAGAGAGACAAAATTTACCCATGGTTCATGTTACCACTGAAAGGACAGGTAGTTGTCAAAGGAGACCATGTTGAGGTCCATGATCCATGCTGCTGCCAGAAGCCATATTGTTGTCTGTGACCCATATTACCACTGAAAACTATGTTGATATCAGATACAGATGCTAACAGCCAACCATTGGACTGAGCAGGGGGTCCCCAATGGAGGAGTTAGAGAAAGGACTGAAGGAGCTTAAGGGGTTTGCAACCCACAGGAAGAACAACAATATCAACCAACTAGACCCCCAGAGCTCCAAGGAACTAAACCACCAACAAAGAGTACACATGGAATGACCCATGTCTCCAGTCGCATATGTAGCAGAGGATGGCCTTGCTGGGCATCAATGAGAGGGAGGCCCTTGGTCCTGTGAAGGCTTGTTGCCCAGTGTAAGGGAATGCCAGGGTGGGGAGGCAGGAGTGGGTGAGGGGCTGGTTGAGCCTCCTCATAGAAGCAGGGGGAGGGAGTATGGGATAGGGTGTTTCTGGAGAAGAAACTGGGAAAGGAAATAACATGGTATATTCTTCCATGAAATGGAAAAAACAAATACTCTTCTTTCCCAGTTGTGTAGATGGCTGCAAACTCACAGTAGAATGAGAGACATAGAAGGCCTCTGTGACAACAATATCACTTTGAAATAAATACATAAATTAATTAAATAAGTAAGTAAAAAAGAATGAAAGAAAAATGAAAAGAAATATTCTTTTTTCTATTTATTTTTTCTTTTGTTAGATATTTGAAGAGAAATATTCTTGACAATAAAATGTCATTGAAGAAAACTCTGAAAATTGATAGACATGCTGAAGTATAAGTCTTCACAGTTGATGACTTCAAGCAGGAGTGGAGTTGGGCAAGGATTCACTTTTCTTTCTGAAACAGGATTCTGTGTGTTGAACCATGCTCTAGTGTGTGTATTAGCAACAAAAATTAGTTGACATGACTTCTTCCTTTTCTTCTTTCTCTTCCTCTTCTTTGTCATCTTCCTATTCCTCCTCATACTTCTGTCTCTGTCTCTGCCTCTCACTCTGTCATAACAGTGGTGGTTTGGATATGAGAGGACTGGAAAGTGAGTGTAAGTGGGGTGAATCACATGAAATTCCTAATTAATCAATAAAACAATTATGTTGGCAGAACAAAGGAAAAAATAAATATTGACCATATCATTGGAAGTCGAATCTGTCCACTAAGGGCCTAGTTAAGACTTATGCTCCAAGGGAGAAGTTCTATTAGTAATGACTGTCTTTATGACTCAACTTTGGGACCATAATATACTAATTCTTTCATCTGGAGAAGAAAATGCATTTAATTTTTCTTGAGATTGAAATAACTTCCTATTTGCATAAAACATATCATTTGTATTCTTATTAAAGTCAAATATGGACTTATATCGTATATAACACAGCATGTTCTTGAGGAAGAATGCCTGCCAGAGAGGGCTTCCTCAGAATGGGTCCCTCTCAACCCTAAATTAGTAAGGTATAGGGATTCTAATGATGAGCTAACTTTAGACAAGAAAGCTCATTCAGAAAAAGAGCCACCAAATATCACGATGAGGGGTGGCCTTCTTACACGCCTTCTGCTCAGCCTATGGTTTCTACTGCAGGAGATGCTACCCAGACGGACATGCAACTAAGTAAATTAGAGTTTGAAATTAATTTGCAGAAATTGACTAATGAGCTACCAGAACTAAAAACAGTGTCAAGTACAGAAAAAAACAGGCACTCTGAGGAATATCAATTGCCGCTAGAAAGAGCTGTAAGTCAGGCTCATGGGAAAAGGCAGTATACATCTGAAGTGCTGGCTTTCCATCTTCTTGAGGTAATTGATCAGCAAAACAATAGTGTCAGACAATATCAGAGTTTAGAGTTCAAGGTGATAAAAGAGTTAAAAGCAGCTGTAGCAGGCACAGTATGGCCCTACAGCTGCATTTACATAATCTTTATTGGATACTGTGATGGAGTCAAATTTAATCCCCCAAGATTGAAAGACTCTATGTAAGGCTTCTTTGAAAGGAGGAGATTTCTTATGTTGGAGTTCTGAGTGGCATGAAGCCAGTAAGAAAACTGCCACATTGAATGCTCAGACAGGGAACCCAGATTGGGATATTAACATGCATTTAGGAGAAGGTCAATATGAAGGCAATATTAATCAGATTGGGTTTTCTGCTGGAGTGTATGCTCAGGTTGCAATGGCAGCCCATCATTCATGGAATCAGTTACAGACGAAAGGCAATCTCAGTGGAAGTTTAGCCACCATCAGACAAACCCCAGATGAGCTTTTCCAGGATTTTGTGGATAGGCTACTAAAAGCAGCTAGTAGAATTCTTGAAGATTCTCAAGCAGGGAGTCCTTTTATTACACAGTGGCCATATGAGAACCCTAATGCAATGTGTTGAGATGCTATTTGGCCACACAAAGGATAGATTCATCCGGATATAATCGTCTTTGTGCAGAGATTGAGCCTTCTTATAATCAGGGCTTGGCCATGGCCATTGCTTTACAAGGAACCACTGTTCAAGCAATATTTGCACAGAAGTGAGAGAATAATGTTTGTTTTAAATGTAGAAGTTCGGGTCATTTTAAGAATGATTGTCTCATGAAAACAGGCGCTGCAAGCAGGCAATCAGGCTATGCCTCAGAAGGTTGTCCTCCATGCCAAAGGAGTAAAAACTGAGCTAGGGAATGTAAATCTAAGAAAGATATTCAAGGCCATCATGTTGTTGGGAAACATGTTGAGGGGCCAGCCTCAGGCCCCAGTACACCAAAAGCAAGCAGCTTATGGGGCCATGAAGCTGCTGCCCAGCCAAGGAAATCTGTATTTGAACTTATCAGGGCAACTTGAGGAAGTGCAGGATTATACCTCTGTTCCACCACCCATGTGGTACTAACCCCAGAAATGGGAGTTCAAACTCTGCCTATAGGAGTCTTTGGACCTTTTACCCGCAGAAACTTGGAGATTTCTTATAGGAAGAAACAGTTCAATTATAAAGGGACTGCAGATTTATCCTGGTGTTATAGACAATGACTATGAAGGAGAAATTAAAATCATGGCTGCTTCCCCTCATGGTCTTAGAACTGTACCAGCTAATCAAAGAATTGCTTAACTTATTTTAGTTCCTTTGTACCCGATACCTTCCAGATTTGTTAAAAATGAGAGAGGACAGAGTTGTTTTTGTTCCTCTGATGTGTACTGGGTTCAATCTATTACTAGTAAGAGACCTAACCTTAAATTAATAGTTGAAGGAAAACGCTTTGAAAGATTAATAGAAACTGGAGCTGATGTAACAATTATTAGAGGACAGCATTGGCCTTCAACTTGGTCTTTGTCTGATATGCTTATTTACCTCCAAGGGATTGGTTATGCCAATAACCCAAAATGAAGCTATAAAATTTTAACCTGGAGCGATGAGGAAGGCAATTCTGGACAAATTCAGCCTTATGTTATGTCAAATTTGCCTATTACCCATCGGGGAAGAGATCTCTTGTGACAGATGGGTCTTTTATTGTGTAGTCCTAGCGAAGCATTGACTAAGCAGATTCTGAGACAAGGTATTAAGACATTTGGAGGTCCTAAGCCTCACTCTAACACTAAAGGCTTGGGGTATTTTCTATAATGGCCACTGTCTTGCCTGCATCCCATGCTGATAAAATTCAATTGGTTAATAATATTCCAGTGTGGGTTGATCAGTGGTCTTTATCTAAAGAAAAGGTAGAAGCCACTGCTTTGCAAGTACAGGAGAAATTAGAGGCAGGGCATAAGAGAATCTCAGACTTCTTGGAATACTCCAATATTTGTTATCAAGAAAAAATCTGGTAATCGGAGACTGTTACAAGATCTAAGAAAGGTTAATGAAACCATGGTACCTATGGGAGCTTTACAACCTTGGCTTCCATCTCCACTAGCTATTCTTAAAAGATATTATAAAATAGTGGTAGATTTGAAAAATTATTTCTTTACTATCCCTTTGCACCCTGAAGATTGTGAGAGATTTGCTTTCAGCATTTCTTCTATTAATTTTAAGTAACCTATGAAAAGATATCAATGAACAGTTCTTTGTCAAGGCATGGCTAACAGTCCCACTTTAAGTCAAAAGTTTGTGGCACAAGCCATTGAGCCTGTGAGACAACAATGGTGAATGATCTATATTACCCACTACACAGATGATGTCTTATTAGCAGGAAAAAATCCTCAGGATTTGTTTTTATGCTATAGGGATTTACAACATGCATTAGCTGATAAAGAACTGCAAATAGCTCCAGAAAAGGTACAAACTCAGGATTCTTATAATTATTTGGGCTTTAGACTTATAGATCAAGCTGTTTTTCCCCAGAAGATAGTTATTTGCAGGGACAGTTTAAAAACCTTAAATGATTTTCAAAAATTATTAGGTGATATCAATTGGCTTTGCCCCTATTTAAAGCTTACTACAGGAGAATTGAAACCTTCATTTTGATATTCTTTTTTGTTTGTTTGTTTGTTTGGTTGGTTGGTTGGTTTTGGTTTTTGGGTTTTGGAGACAGGGCTTCTCTGTGTAGATCTGGATGTCCTGGAACTCACTCTGTAGACCAGGCTGGCCTCGAACTCAGAAACCTGCCTGCTTCTGCCTCTCAAGTGCTGGGATTAAAGGCATGCACCACCACCGCCTGGCCTTCATTTGATATTCTTAAAGTGAGTTCTGATCCTACCTCCCCTAGACCTTTAACTCCAGAAGGATTGCTAGCCTTATAGCAAGTAGAAAGAGCCATTAAAAAACAATTTGTTATTTATATAGCTTATTCTTTGCCCTTACATTTTTTGATGTTTTTAAAGATTTATTTATTTATTTTATGTGTATGAGTACACTGTAGTTGTACAGATGGCTTTGATCTTGTGGCTGCTGGATTTGAGCTCCTGTCCCGCTCACTCCAGCTCCTGCTTGCTCTGCCCTGCTCGCTCTGGTGTAATTCACTGTGGCTGTCTTCGGACACATCAGAAGAGGGCATCCGATCTCATTACAGGTGGTTGTGGGCCACCATGTGGTTGCTGGGATCCGAACTCGGGACCTTCGGAAAAGCAGTCAGTGCTCTTACCCACTGAGCCATCTCGCCAGCCCCACATTTGTTGACTTTTCACACAACTCACATGCCTACAGCATTGTTGTGGCAAAGAGCTTCTCTTATGTGGATACATTCAAGGATATCTCCTAAATGTAGTATCCTACCATATCATGAGGCAGTGGCCCATATGATGGTACTTGGAAGGAAGCAGGCACTGACTTATTTTGGCAAGGAGCCAGACATCATTATTCAGCCTTTTACTGTAGATCAAGATGCCTGGCTGAAACAGCATAGTATGGATTGGTTGCTTGCTCAAATAGGATTTGAAGAAACTATAGATAATCATTATCCTCAAGATAGGTTGATAAAATTTTTAAATGTACATAAGGTAATATTTCATAACATGACATCTTTACACACTTTGTGTAATGCTCTTTTGATTTTTACTGATGGCTCCTCTAAAGAACAAGCTGGATATCTTATGAATAATCAACAGGTAGTCATAGAGACTCCTGGCCTCTCAGTTCAGTTAACAGAACTGACTGTGGTATTAAATGTTTTTCAGACTGTGAATGATACTTTTAATCTTTTTACTGAGAGTTTATATGTGGCCTGGTCTGTTCCTTTATTAAAAACATGTGGTTCATTTAATTTTAGTACGACAGCGGGATCTCTGTTTTCACAATTGCAAAATGTCATTCTTGCTCGAAAAAAATCTGTTTTATATCAGTCACATATGAGCTCATTCTGGTCTTCCTGAACCTTTAGCTGCAGGCAATGATTGCATTGACAGAGCTCTAATAGGAGAAACCTTAGTTTCAGATCCTGTTGCATTGGATAGATGTGATCATGACAAATTTCATCTTTCTAGCCATACCTTAAGGCTCCGACATAAGATCACCAAGGAGCAGGCAAGAGTGATTGTAAAACAATGCCCTAACTGCCTTACATTATCTCCAGTGCCACATTTAGGGGTCAATCCACGATGCGAGGCCTTATGCCTAATTGTATTTGGTAAATGGATGTAACTCATTATGCAGAATTTTAAAAGCTGAAATATATACATGTTTGTACTGACACTTGTTCAGGATTCCCTTTTGCTTCTCTATATACAGGAGAAGCCCCTAGAAATGTAATTGATCATTGTTTACAAGCCTTTAATGCTATGGGATTACCTAAAGTCATTAAGACAGATAATGGACCAGCTTATACTGGCAAAATTTTTAAATCATTTTATAAAGAATTTGGTATTGAACATAAAACTAGAATTCTTTATAACCCAATGGGACAAGGAATTGTTGAATGTTTACACCATGCTTTGAAAAATTGGCTTGTAAAAACAGAAAGAAGAGAATTATATCATCCTAAGCACATCTTGTTTTTGTCTTATTTGCTTTAATTTTTTTGCAAACTGCTGCTAAAAGTCAGTCTGCTATGGATCGCCACTGGCATCCACATACTTCCAGTTCATATGCCATGGTGAAATGGCGAGATCCACTTACTAACATGTGGAATGATCCAGACCCTGTTTTAATATGGGTAAGAGGCTCAGTTTGTTTCTTCTCACAAAAAAAGAAGAAGGAGTGCGATGGCTACCTGAAAGATTGGTTTGTCAAGTGAATGCAGGTCCAGAGTCCTTTTAGTAAACATATTTCCATCTAAAATAATGGCTAAAAAGTTTTTAGCCAGCAAAATAGCCTCCAGTAATTTCCTGAGAGTTCCTTTGTGATTCTCAGAGCCACTTCTGCCATGATTAGAAGCTAGACCTTGAGTCTGAGTGTTGCTGATTTGCAACTGAATTGAGTGTCCCAATTGAGTGGGATACCTTCACAGATAATGTTAGACTTGTTGCTTTTAAACTTTTGACCTTGTATCTCAAGCAGGTCAGTTACCAACATGCAGGCTCAACTTCAGAAAAGCTCAGATGTGGCAATTTTTCATTGTGATGAAGAAAAGCATTAAGTGCATATTGTGGCTTCAGTCTGTATGGGATAAAGGTATGCTATGAGTGTCTGCAGTCAAAGACATTCCACTGTATTTATGGCTCTCATCAACCTAAGACAGAATCATGTGCCAAGAAGCCATGTTTATTAATAATAAACACTAAAAGGAGCTGTTTGTGCAAATAAACACAAACAAGCTGCAGGTGATTTCTGAGATGGGTAAGAGAGACACCAGTAGATCCAGTCCTAAGACAGATGGGGCAGCCAGCCACCATAATTCCCAGGCAGGACTATGGTGCATAAGTATATCTTATGCCCCAGCTCAGGTAGTTTTTAATAAATAAAAAGGGAGGAATTGTGACTTCCTCCAGCCTCAATTGGGCTGAACCAGACCTTGTCCTTGCCACAAGCAGCTAGTCCACCTAATGTTGAGTCTTTCCCCCTTAAGTAAGGTATATTGTTCATCCAAGTCTGTAACTTCCCTATAGAAATCACGCCCTGCTGAGCTGTTTCACCTGCCTTCTGAATAGAATGACAAGATACTAATTAGGCCACAAGGTCCTGGCTTACTGGGGAATGGGTTCTCTGCCTATATATTCTCAGACTCTGAAAAACATTGGCCCTTGATCGGAACCTTTTGCCTTGGTCTGGTTATTTCTCTCGCAGTCTGATTCTCCTATTTTCCCCAAGCCTTTGACTCTCTTTTAGGAACTCAGTTTGCATAGCTGCTGGTGGCTATAGACTACTGTTTGTTTATATGCCTTTGGAAAAAAATTTTTTGTGTGTTTATGTGTGTGTGTGTTCATGTATGTATATGTGTGGCTTGTCATTTTTAATCTCTATCTATCTATCTATCTATCTATCTATCTATCTATCTATTTATCTATCTATCTACCTACCTATCTATGTTGTTCTTCTCAATCCTCAGGAAATAAATTGTCTGATTCTACGAATAAAGATGAATTTTGTATGAGACTTTCGACTGGTTCATAATTAGGTTCCATCTCCCAAGTTTCATTGTTATTACAAATTGATAAACAGACCATATCTCCATTAGAACTTTAAATGTATATAGATACATATTGCTGAGTGTTCTCTCTCTGATCTTTATAATACATTCCTCTCAAGAAAATAATTGGAATCATCAGAAGAAGATCATGCAGGCAAAGTTATCATAGGTAAAATAAGTAAAGATAAATTCGCCATTCTCACACTAACTCTATGCAATATTTATATTACTCTTTTCAGTGAAATTGTTCAAATAGTCTTTTGTTTGTTTGTTCTTTGTATCTTTCACAAATACTTACTAAGCACAAAATTATTTTATACTTTTTATAAGTATTTTCACTCTTTTTCCTTTTACACACTTTGGAAGGTGCTAAGTCTATCACCTTTAATATTGTTTATTCGCTTCTATAAGTAAAAATATATAAGTCATGTTCTGTAAAAGTATCATTTATTCCTTCACATTAAGTGAAGAGAGGAGAGCTGTACCTAAGGTTTATGAGTATATTGCTTGGGCTGATACCAGAATGTTTCTATTTAATTAACACTGGGCTTAGGCTAGAAAGCTTCTTTCCAGAACAATCTAATCTTCTATAGACTTGAACCTTTAAGTCTTCAGCTTCCAGCTCCTGTCTTCTAACCTTGTCCTAGAAAGTCTCAACCTCCAAGACTTACTACTGAATAAACTTTTGTTTCTCTTTCTTTCTGAATTCTTACTAGCTGGTTCAACTCACTGGTCCTATATCCAACTCCTCTCCAAGCTGACTAATTAAAACTGGGTTCTCTTGTCTTCTGATTGAATTGATTTGCTTAGAAAAAGTATCTCTAAATGCCAGGCACTGAACTGCACTGATGGCATGAACAGAATGGAACTGACCACAATTGTACAAACACATGGAACTCAACCCATCCACTTCCTGCACTATTCTATTATTATTTTTTTATTATTGTTATTATATATTTTATTTATTTATATTTCAAATATTATCCTGTTTCCTGGTTTTCCCCCACCCCATCTCCCTGCCCTCTGCTTCTATGAAGGTGCTCCCCTACCTACCTACCCACTCCTGCCTCCCTGCCCAGGCATTCCCCTATACTGGGACACTTGTGTGTGTGTGTGTGTGTGTGTGTGTGTGTGTGTGTGAGAGAGAGAGAGAGAGAGAGAGAGAGAGAGAGAGAGAGAGAGACTGTGTGCATCTGTCACTCTTTTTGTCTCTCTCTGTCTCTGTATCCTGTATCTGTATCCTCTGCCTCTGTCTCTGTCTGTCTGTCTGTCTGTCTGTCAGTCTGTCTGTCTGTCTGTCTTTGTCCCTGTCTCTCTCTCTGTGTCTCTCCATCTCTCTGTCTCTCTCTGTCTCTCCCCTTTGTCTCTCTGTCTGTCTCTCTCTGTCTCTGCCTCCCTCTGTCTGTCTGTCTGTCTGTCTGTCTGTATGTCTGTCTCTCTCCTGTTTCTCTGCTCTCTGATTCTTAAGCATCAGAATATAAAATACTCATTTACTTCTCCAGTGCCATGCTTGCTGGACAACAGCTATGTTCCTATCCTTCTGATCATATGTGACATAGATTACCTGAAGCTGTAAGCAAGTCCCTATTGATTTCTTTTGTAAGAATTGCCATCATCACAGTTCTGTCACACAGCAATAGAAAACAGGGTAAGACACTTTCTGTTATGAAAGTCAGAGATACAGTAGAATATGTTCATTAAATTTAAATGTCACTTGTGCATTGTCTCATACTCTCATCCACTTTAATTAGTGATTATTATAAATACTTTCAAATCACAGATGATTTAGATAACAAAAATGTATTATTCAACCAACATAGAATTTTATTCATCCCTGAGGTATGAAATAATGCCACTGTACCAAAAATATGTGTAAATGGAGATTTTTATGGTAAGAAAAATGAATGATATTCAGATAATTACTTCATGTTTTCTTTAATATATATGACCTGGGTTTAGTTAAAAGACATTAAAAATGAATGAGGATTATTTAGGAAGAGAAACAAGCTGACAGAAGGTAAAGGGAGATAATGTATGGAAATGAAGAATGAATAGAAAGAAGGTGCATGATATTAATATAATCAAATGTCATAATGTAATCCTCCCTTTTTGTACAATTAATGTAGCCAATCAAAAAGCACAATAGTTATAATTAAAAACATTTTTAAAATATTGATCAATTATTAGTGCATTGTAAGCACAGTTTGATAGTTGTGAAACAAAGAAAATACCCTTCAAAATTTAAAATTCATCATATAGTCTACATTCTCTCCTTAGTACTATTTATACAATCTTAACACCTTTGGAAGAAAAAATAGAGAGACTGTGTCAATATTTAAAATTAGAAACATAAAATGAGTTTGGCTTGGTGTGAAGTCAAATCTACAAAATGGTTTCATGGTTTCATAATTTCACATCTATCCTTATTTTTTAATAAGTTAAATGTAGCATGTGATACAGATGGTCAAAGTTTAGCTGGGTTAATTAAAAAGATAAAATGCATTTTAAAGCACCTTTTATATCTACCACATTAGATAGAACTAAAGATAATTATGTCTCTAAAATAGAACTCTATTACCCTAGCAAGTAGACTTTCTTGCTTAGAGGAGCTGGAGATTG
>JADRCD010151082.1:5442-17028 GCA_019843815.1 Montemys delectorum
TGTGTGTGTGTGTGTGTGTGTGTGTGTGTGTGTGTGTGTGTGTGTGTGTGTGAATACCATGGGTTTGCAGGTTCCCAGGTTACAAGAGAAGAGAGTGTCACGAGTGATAGTGGCACCTGATGAGAATGCTGGGTCTTCTGGAAAGGCAGCACGTGTTCATAACTGCTGAGCCGTCTTTCCAGCCCCTCCCCACTTTTCAGTTAGTGCTCCTGCTTGTTCATCATTTAACATGCATTGTCATTTGTGTATTTGCTGGGAACTGAACCAGGGCCTTATAGGTCCTAGCACGGTACTGCTGAGCTCCATCCCCAACTCACTGTTGGGATACGTGCATTTTTCATTTTGAGATGACAGATGACAATGACTTGGTGGGGAATGGGACAGACTGAAATGTTATAGTTTGAATGTAAAATCTTTCTTATAGTTCCTGCTAGTTCTCACAAGGCCGTAGAACCTTTAGGATGTGGAGCTTTGCTGAAGAAAGTGGGTCACCAAGAATGGCCTTGAGGTCTTACAGTCCAGTGAGTGCCCTTTCCATCTGCTTCTAGTTTGCTTATACTCCTGCCACCATCCCTCCTTCACCGTGATAAATCAGGGCTCCTCAAACAGTCAGCCCTAAATCCTTTCCCCCATAAGTTGCTTCTTGTTAAGTATCTGGTCACAGCACCAAGCTTTGATTAATGCAGTAAGTACTTGCAGTGTCCAAGAGGCATTATAGTGGAGTAGAAGGTTGCACAGCATGTGTAGGCCTTAGCCTGCCCTACTTCACAGTTAAGGGAAATGAAGCACAAAGGTCTAACTTCACTGTGGTTTTGTGGCTGGTAAGTGTGAGTTATGAATTTAATTCTGATAGATATGCAAAGCTGGGTCTGAAAAATTTGGTTGTACTCTTCCTGTGTCCCTTCCATGCATAAGTGGTCTGTTTCCCTAGAATATAACTGAACTGGAAGCAGCATAGTGAATCAAGCATGCTTGAGATTGATCATACACCTCTGCAGCCTGTCACCTTCTGACTATGGACAGGTTACTATGTATACTGTGCCTTTTCTATATATAAAGATAACAATAGCATCTTCTCATGGAGTGTTAATGAGGCCTAGAGAGATTATATAGGCAAAAGACACATCTACAGTATTAAATTATCTACATCCTTAAATTTATTTCATTTGTGTATTTGTTAAATAAATATGTTTGTAACCCTCACAGGGGAGCCTGCATACAGGTTAAAACAGAGTTGTGTCTACCTACCTGCAGTGCTGTTTGATTACTTCAGTGATGGTGTGAGTCTTTGGGACATCCTGAAGAAATGTCCTCTGCTCTGTGTTGCAGCCTTTGGCCACAGTTGCTTCTGTGGCCAGAAGTACTTCAGATTCTGGCAAAGGCCTTAGCCACTATGGACCAGGAAAGTGGTGTCAAGGCCAGTGGCTAAGAACATAGCTTTTCCCTTGGCCCGAGCATGTCTGAAAAGACCAGCACTGGAAAGAGGCACTGTGCCTGGGACCTGTGGGCACCTTCTCCTAAGGAGCTTTCCTGTAGGGAGAAGGGATGGCAGAATGAGGATATTAATAAATGAAAAGCTTGTTGCTGCCTTCCTACTTTCTCTGCACCCTGTGGCTTGGCAGCAAGATCTGTGTTACTTCTTGGCTTCCCAAGAAGGCTTTGGGTACAGAGCTGAGAGGTTTGAAACGTGTACCTTTGCACAGGCACACAACCATAGCTGTTATAAGAGCCCCCAAGTCTAACTGCATCACAAAACAGTCTTCAGTGTTTTTTCCACCTATACATGTCTCATGTGGAGTCAAATCAGTCTGTATGAAACATATTTAGTAAATTTCACCATTATCTGCTTGCTTCCCTTTAGTGTACACGGTTCTGACATGTAACTGAAGTATCTGCTTACAACTAATCAGTGGACAAAAGTCTCTGTAGTTTATAGAAGATGTTCCTGCATTTTATAGACATCACCCATGTAGACAGTTCTAGAAATACAAGCTGACAGCTGTTTTCAGAGAATGCAGTTCTTACCATTGATGACAGGGAGGAAGCCTCAAGACTAAAGCAGGTTGGTAGCACTCAGATAGGCTTTCCAGTGATGGTCTGGAAGCCAGAGGCCTTCTGTTTAGACCAGTATCAGAGGCAGAGGCACTGCTCCCAAACCCTTGAAAAAAGATCCTCCTTTCTAGTCTTTGTTGTCTACCTTCTCTCGCTACCATTGATCCTTGCCTCTCTGCCTTCAGATTTTGATGGTGCAACTATGACTATGCTAGCTATCGAAGAAGTGTTTTCTGAGTTATATATATTCATTTTATTTCATGGTCATCTAATAGTATGTTTGTTTACACTACTTGGGTAAAGTGCTGACCCTCAAATATGTATTTTGGAATCTGGAAATGTCAGAAATTTATGTGTGGTTTTCAAAATGCCTTTCATTTTATACTCTAAATCAGAGTTGGAAGAAAATTACATTTTCTTGGATCCAATGAGATGACTTGGTAAGTTAAAACCCTTGCTATACAAACCTGAGGATCTGAGTTCAATACCCAGAAGCCACACAATAGCAGGAGAGAACTGAAAGTTGTCCTCTGAGCTCTTCATGTGCCCTGTGGCATGTATATGCCTACATTCAAACACCATACACATACATTCACACTCACACACTTCACAGACACACACACACACATACATGCATGTACCACATACACACATATATATATACTACAGACACACAAACACATCACACACATGCACACATACACCACAGACACACATGCATACATACATGTCCACACCATAGACATATACACACACCACAGACATTCAGAAAGGCACACAGACACACACACACACACACACACACACACACACACACACATCCTGCAGGCACATGCACACACAAAATAAAATTTTCTTCTTAAAGAAAGTACTCAACTGTTGAGATTCTGCAGTCATTTTCACTATTTTTAAAAAGATCAGCTGCAAGCAGGGACCAGATAATGGATGCTTACATTAAGGATAAAATCTTTTGGCAGGAGACAAGTATAATGTCTTGGGTCACTAAATGTACATCCTGCCTAGCATCAAAATAAAATGAATGACAGGCTTCTGATGGGGTACTTTTCTTTGTCTAGTTCACCTACTGACTCCTGAAGGCAGTGGTTCTCAATCTGTGGGTTGTGACCCAGTTGAAGGTCTAATGATCCATTCACAGGGGTTTCATAAGACCATTGTAAAACACAGATATTTATATTACAATCCATAACAGTAGCAAAATTGAAGTTATGAAGTATCAGGGAAAATAATTTATGGGTAGGGTCATCACAGCAAGAAAACCTATATTAAAGGGCCACAGCATAAGGAAGGTTGAGGACCACTGCCCTAAGGAAAGACCTGTTTGTTGTTTGCCAGTCTGCAACAGTGACTTTTCTAAGGTGGACCATATATGTGGGGAGCAGTGGGGAATACTGTGTTTGTATACATCTGTCTGTCTATCTATCTATCTATCTATCTATCTATCTATCTATCTATCTATATCAGTATACATATAATATAAATAAATGGCATATATATTGCAGTTAATCTGTGGGAGATAAATTCAAAGACATAGTAGAGAGGTTATATATTCATGTATCCAGAAAACTAGTATCTGGATATATACTGCTATCTACACATAAATATATGTGGGTAATATATAACAACATATTTTGTATGTATATGTGCATACTATTTTTCTGTGTATTGCTATTGGTCAGAACATATTTTCTCTTCATGTTTTTTACCTACAATTTTTTTCATTTTAAGTAGGCATTTAGTATTATACACACCGCGATTGTTGGCTTTTATAGTTTGAAGTGAAGTATCAGAGCAAAATGAATATACATTTCTTTGTCCCTTCATAGTTTCTTAGCAAACTGAGCATATAGTTTTTTACTTATTCAGCTGAGAACATTGAACTTCCACTTAAAGATATCACCGTATGGCCTTTTCTTGGAACATCTGAATTGCTAATATCTCTACCCTTTGACTTTGGGGCTGTTAGTAAACAAATTAACTGATTCTTGGACAGTTTAGCTGGACAGTTAGTCCTTGGACTAAGGGCTGGTTCAGAGCCCAGGAAAGACAGCAGGACAGTGAAAGATTTCATTACACTATTTAGAGGGGTCACTCACAGGAACATAATTATTGTTATGCTGATTCAAAGGAAGACCTCTCCTTTGAATGCTGCAATTGCTCTGTGTGTGTGTGTGTGTGTGTGTGTGTGTGTGTGTGTGTGTGTCTGCACACACACGCACATACGTGCATGCACTAATGTGGAATTTGTTCCCAGGCCCATCCAACACTTCTTGAAGCTCTGAGAGTCCCAACAGTGGTTGCACCCATGCACTCACAGGATTGGAGTTTGTACAGTTTGAAAAAAAGATTTTGACAAAACTCGAAGTATTTTTCTGCATATGGCTTGTGATGTTTCTCCATACATTCAGTGGTATTGGAGTTGAGGGTGGTTTTGAGACATAACTAAGAAGGTGAACTAGGGATGCCTTTAATTTGGCTTTGGTGAAAGGTGTTGATGGTGTTGATGGTGTAATCTCATCAAGTTGTTTCCCTTGCCATTCTCTAGTGAGAATTGCTTTCTAGGAACCCTGCTTACTGCCCAGCTCACCTACAGTCCTTACACCAAGGCTTGGGTCAGAGGTAGCATGGAAGCATCATTGTGAACTCTGATATCTCTCATGGAGAATGGTTTGAAGTATGGAGCCAGAAGTCAGTCAGTAGATGTGTAAAATTCTAAATGGAGGGTTCATTCTGAACCTTAGTTCAGTCAGGACCGAGGTTCCTCTCTATTAGGAATATAAACAGTAAAGCAAAGAAGTAATTATAAGTATACTTTTAAAGATTCTCAGCGTTTAAGTGTCCTGGTTTATTTGGCATAAATATACATAACAACAAAAAATGGTGACAGCAAAGTGTCACTTAATAAAAGACTGTCTGACATTAGTCCATGCATACAAACTGGAGATGTCTTAAGATTTTATGGCTTGTATGTGAAAGAGAGGCATTTGCAAATTTGACAACAATTGTAAGACTTGATATGACATTTCCAACAAAGATATATGAGGCTGAAAGTAATTCCTTTGAAATATTAATAATTGCAAATTGAATTTGATCACCTATGCTTGAGGGAAGGCTGGTTTATCTTTTCACCTACAGAAAGTGATTTTAATGCAAATTATTGTCATGAAAATTCATGAGCATGCAGAGCTCTAAGCAGAGATTAGCAGTATGTCCAGCTGTTGATATACTTGCAGGTTCTTTTTGGGGGATTTTGACTTTGTAATGTTTGGTATGACTAGTTTATAAAATTTTGTGTTTTTTCTTATTTCTTGATCTAAATAATCAATTTCATAAGGGTTTTATATATGTGATATTATAATATTTTTCCACAAAGGAGGTCTAAAATAGTAAGCTGCACAAAACTTGGGTTAATTCCCTAGGTTTTCAATTAGGGACTCACCTTGTCCTGGAAACTACTAATTACTCTCAGCCCTCCCTGAGGCAGACATTCTGCCCATCATGTAAGAACTACCTTCCAAATTGGAACTTTATATGTTATCATACTAGTTAAATGGCATTTCTAGTGAGATATAAACTAAAATGTTTTTGCTTTGTAAGATTATAGTAAAAATACTTTCCTTCATTACAGAAAACCTCTTCATGTTGCAAAGAGAATTATTATAGTCAGTCATCCTGTGTATCTTGTAGTGTCTGCCTCTATGTCATGGGAATGTTTCCTTTACTGTATTCTCTGTTTCTCCCCTCCAAAATTCAGCTCCTGCCTAGAGGACAGGGTCTTGTCATCTTCCTGTTCTCTTCTTCCAGAAATATTTTCAGAAACAGAATGAGAAAACCCAGCAGCACTCTAGCTATGAAAAGAATGATTCACAAAGTGCCTTTGAATTGTGGGTAACATCTTTAAAACTAGTCTCAGACGTATGCATATGGTATGGGTTTGAATGCATATAGCATATACACAAATGCCAAATTGGTACAGGACAGTTTATATTTAGGGAATATGAAAAATAACTATAACAGACCAAGTAACTGGCCCCGGGTGCCTGCCAGTAGAGTGTGCAGGGAAGCAAGCACTGGTCTCACCATATAGCCACGACTTGTTCTTTACAGCCTACATTATAGAATTCTGTAAAAGACTTGTTCTTCTTCCCACATAGAATCATTCTGTGGCATCTAAGATGACATAAGTGTTCTTCCTGCTTCAGCCTCCTGAGCAGCCAGGACCAAGTACCCTAGCACTCGGCTGTGTTTGCATTTTATGAGACCCAAGTACTTGTACTGCACTACTAAGTAGGCATCTTGATGTTTTCAGTTAATAGAAGGCTCTTCCATACCAAGGTGCATTGCAAAAAGACTGGATTTCTACTGGGAATGCTTTACATAGCTAGGGAAATAGTTTGACTTTTCTCTCTAGTAAAAATGATGTTCAGGTGTTCTGAGAGAAGCTCTTCAGGAGGCCTGTGAACCCACATGTAGGAGTCTTGTCTGTATTTCCCTGTAAAGTAATAGAAGCTCTCAGTATCCCCTTTTCTGCTTCTGCAAAATGGGGCAAGAACCCATGGAAACCTCAGGGTATCATGGCAGCACTTAGATTAGGTGTGTTAGCTGGAAGGTGTTTTGTTGGTCATTTCCTCTGCGGGAACTGGGCTGTGGATGGTTATGGATGCTATTCTTAGAATCCAAACTAGCATGTGACCTTTGTAAAGCTGTGTACTTCTCGGCTGGGCAGTGGTGGCGCACACCTTTAATCTCAGCACTAGGGAGGCAGAGGCAGGTGGATTTCTGAGTTTGAGGCCAGCCTGGTCTACAGAGTGAGTTCCAGGACAGCCAGGGCTACACAAAGAAACCCTGTCTCAAAAAAATGAAGAAAAAAAAGCTGTGTACTTCTCTGAGATCCCAACATCTGTCTAATAAGGATGGAAACAGGACTTACTTCTTACCATGAAGATTAAATTAAAATATGCACATGAAGGGCCTGCCAACTAGGAACAGTCTATAAATGTTAATAGATAACGTTTATCCGGACCTTCAGCCTTCCTCTCAGCTCCACAAAGTCTTCAAACGCTTCCATCTTCATGTTTCTGTAGTACAGTGGGAGAACTAAAGTCATCAAGATTACCCCATGTGCTTATGTCTCAGCTTAATCATTTTTATTTAGAGCTCTTTTATAGACTTTGATCTCCCTGGAGGTTGTGGATCGTGTTTGTACCAGTCTTACTGAGTGGTCCTAGGAATCCATGGGCTGTTAAAACTTCCCTGCAGAAATTGTCGTGGTTTTAAAGTATGTCAACCCTAAGTTGGTGTTTTTTATGTAGTTTTAATTTGTTGAGCTATTAGGTTAGGTGATTAGCCATAAGATCATGCATTTGCAGGTTCTAGAGAGCTTAATTAAACTATATATAAACAGAGAACAGGTTTTCTCCTTAAGCCACTAAGCACTGGAAAAACTGAAGACACTTTGTATATTATTTGTTGTGAAACAATTTGTGGGGCTTTTGTAAAGACTCCAAGAGCAAACTCTTAAGTTAACAAAATGCCATGCCCTCCCCTTAAGTGCTATGCAGCTCTTTAATAATTGTCTTGCAAATGTTACATTTCCAGATGCTGGAAGCTCCTCAGGAAATCCCCAGGACAGCCTGTGTTAGAAACTCAGTAATAACCAAGGTGGACATGACACGTGGTGCAGAAACTGCTTTAAATACCACACTTGACAATCAACTCCTACAGAAGTTATTCTCAGTCCTAGAAGATATATGCCAGAAGTTTCCTCCACTGTAGAGTGTTCTGAGCTCTCATAGTCAGGCAGCCAGTCCAGGCTGTGTGACTTAGCAGTAGTTTCCTCCACTATAGAGTGTTCTGAGCTCTCATAGTATGGCAGCTAGTCCAGGCTGTGTGACTTAGCAGTAGCTAAGGAAGAAAGGCTTTCCAGCATTTCCCCTTGTTGCTTCACTGTGCCATCTATATTTTGAAAGATAAGTATTCAGTTATTTTGTTTTCCATTTTCTATGTTGCTTCATCTAAAGTCACAAATCTTTATTAGTAAATATTTGCTGAGTACCAACTGTGCAGGCATTGTCTAGGGTGCTAACTGTGCAGGACTTGATGCTAGAGTAGTGAAATGCACACTTAAGTCCTTGGGCTCATGGAGAAAGTGGTTAAACAGTATAGTGAAGTAATGTTGAACAGTTGGAAGGTGGAGAAGATGAAAGTGGGGAGGCAGGGGCTGGGAGGCCTGTCTGAAGTGAGGGATCCAGAATGCTGTATTGGGAGGAATCCATCCCTGAGAGGCCCCCATGGAGTAGTTGGTGTGAGTGCCTACAGGGTAGTGCGGTGAAGAAGCCATTTGGTTATGGAGGTGGAGACACTTAGAACAGGGTGGGGCGGGGTGTAAAGGAAAGAAGGTAGTCTGGGCCTGCCCATGTGGACCTGTGAGTCAGATGATGTCACCATATGGACTGAAAGTAAGTCTACCCCCAACTGAGGATGTGGGACTTGATGTGGCTTCATTATGGTTAGACTATGGGCTTCTGTGTAACACTAGGCAGCTCATAGACTATCCGTGAATTGAAAGCCATGGAGGAATCTGAGAAAAACACAGTTAGTACTCCAGTCTCCTTAAATGTAGCTTGCTTACTCTTTTTTAAAGGATCCTAATTTTTAAAAATATCTGTAAATATAAATGTTTACTAATTCACTTGACTGATTAAGTTCATTTGGCATTTTATTTTAAAAGTAAGGGTGAAAAAGATTATATAATCATATTTAAAATGATGTTTGCTTCCAAACTCTGAGGACCTATAGATTCTTTCAACATTTTTCTTCAGCAGTTTTGTGAAATCTTGAATAGATTTTACTGGCTCATTACAAGTGTGAGGGGTGAGAAACAGAAAATAAAATAAGCTTGACTGACATACTAGTTGATTACCACAGGGCTGTGGTAGACCCTGAGCCTGAAGGTACTGTTTCCTCATAACTTGCCTTTTTTCCAATTGAAAGGGAATATTTAATGTAACTTTGTCAGAAAAGAGTGACTACCTTTTCTCTCTCCAAATCTGCATCTTCAGAGATGTAGTGTAGATATTTTTCTGCCAAGATAGGCCATCACTTCACAAAATATGTATGATTCTACTCTGATTTTACTTGTCAGCATCTTTGTTCACATAACTGAAAAGTAGCTGTTTGGGTGATAGGATACACACACATAAGTGAAATTCAAGATAAAAATTAAAAATTATAATATTAGGTGCATGTATTCATACCTACAGTCTAGTCTTTCAGTTAATATGGAATATCCTGTGACACATTATAGTTTTGCAAATTACAAACTACCCCAAGGCTTCTGTCCCTGTGGAAAATTTGTGACTAAATCAACTTACAAAAGGAAAGTCTTTATCTAGACTTAGAGTTTCTGAGGCTTGGCCTTATTGCACTGGACCTGGGTTGGCGTGGACCTTCATGGTGGGAGGAGATAATGGAGGGGACCTGTTTCACTTCATGGCAGCCAGAAGCAAACAGACAGAGAGCCTGGTGTCCCAGTATCTCCTTCAAGGGTATGATGCAGTGACCCCCACTTGCTTCTCCTCCGTCTCTCTCAAAGGCTCCAACTCCTTGGAACACCATTTGAGCAAACGGCCAGTTTCTTGATGAGAGGCCTTTGGGAGGAATGCTATGCCCAGGGGTAGCAGAGCTTCCAACCCTCAGCACAGATGTATATAGACTGCAGGGACAGAGCTTTGGCTGACCAAGGAAGATGTTCCACTTTAGGCTGATCATCTAGAGCAGTAGTTTTCAGCCTTCCTAATGCTGTGACCCTTTAATGCAGTTCTGCAAGTTGTGGTGACCTACAACCATAAAATTGTCTCATTGCTACCTCATAGCTTTTGCTAGTTATGAACTGGTGTGTGTGTGTGTGTGTGTGTGTGTGTGTGTGTGTGTGTGTGTATTGAGATTGAGGTCTGCCAAAGTGGTCATGACCCGCAGGTTGAGACCTGTTGCTTAAGTCTGCTCAAGTATGTGTGTTCTGGTACCTGGTTAAAGTGACAGCTACTACTAATGGTTTACTTTGCTCATTGTGGATGCCAGAACTCAAGATCCAAGGCCGATGATGGATGATTAAGAACTTTATTCTTGTCACACCTGTAACATTCTGATGGCCAAATCAAGTCATATGGTCAATTGCAGAATTGGCACGCCAGAGAAGTGCATTTCTGTGTGAAGGAAGAAGAGTATGAGTTGGTTACTAATATCCTTTATCAGAAATAAAGGGTACAAAAGGCATGTTCATATTAGTACAGAGACAAGTTTTCTCCTAATGTGGAGGTAGCTGTTCCATCAGTGTCCCAAGGACCTTCAGAATCATACTCTGTAAATCCCTGGGAGACATGAATAAACATTTTAGACATGGGAATTGAGACTTACAGAGGAGAAAGCATTTGCATGGTTTTTAGTTGGTCATAAAAAATAAGGGAGCCTACCTCTCTAGTTGAGGATGGCCCCTTTTCCATCCTAGGCTCTTAAAGATCCAAAGGTTTTCAGTTGGGTTGTCCTGGGTGTTTTATTCCTAATTCTTGAGTGGCTTGGAGGGCTGAGCTGTGAATACTCCCTGAGAAACCCACCTACCACTCAGAGCTCAGTGAAGATTGCACATTGCTTGGCTGGATGTGCTGTATCTTTGCTTTCCCCAGGTTAAGCCAGTACCAGGGGATGAGGTTGCGCTGCAAGTTGGGAGCTTTTTTTTTCTCCATTTCCTTGTACTTTGCACCTTCGTGTGCTGAGGGAACTGCCATTGGTGTCAAGTTTCCAGGGGTGTTAACATTATCTTGGATAGCTAGATAGTGCATCATTTTCACATGTGCAGAAGGAGGAATATGATAACTTCCAGATAGAGTGATTGTGAGGGTCATATGCCAGTGTCCATGTGGAATTTAGGGAAGCCTTCATTGTTACTGGTTAGAGTAGTCAACACATAACCATTTAAATTTCTGTTATTATAGTAATTATTGTTTCTTCTGACTAGAAGATGAGCCTTCTGAAACATGACCCATGGTTCCACGTCTCACCATTGTGTCTCCTCTCTGCAGTGGTGCTAAGTTTATAACAAATATTTAAAGAGATATCAACTGTACTGTCTTCATTTTTACATTATCTACCAAGATGGCTCCAGATCCAAGACTCAGATGACATGACTTCTGAAAACAGTGACCTCGTCCCTTTTGCCACTTTCACATTTTGCTTGAAATAAACACTTTGAAGCCACACTTAATTTAAAGACTTTGAGTTATTTTTCTGTTTTCCATTTGATTAAACTACTTTATACATCGCTGACTTTGCTGTTGTATTGGAAGAATTGAAAGATGTGGGGGGAAATTGCACATTATGGCTTACACCTACAATGTGAGCACTTGTGGGGCACAGGCAAGGGAGTCAAGAATTCAAGGCCAGCCATAGGTAAAAAGCAAATTCAAGACCAGCCTGAAATAGAGATGATCCTGTCATGAAAGGAAAAGAGAAAAAAAAAAA
>JADRCD010151090.1:0-22250 GCA_019843815.1 Montemys delectorum
GGAAGGAGGGAGGGAGGGAAGGAGGGAGGGAGAGAAGGAGGGACAGAGACAGAGAATCTATAAAGTTACAATTCAAATATTTTTCCACTATGGACTTATTTTATGAAATCTGGAAGTTATGAAGTCTTAATTGACTCAAAGATTCCACGAAGTTTATTTTCAGGGATATTTCTAGAAAATTTGGGTTTGGAGAGATGGCTCAGCAATTAAGAACAGTTGCTGCCCTTCCAGAAGACCCAGATTCAGTTCTAACCACCACCCACATCTCATGTCTGCCTATAGCCACTCAGTACCAGACCATCTATCTCTTCATACCATTGTGCACCTGCTCCCAAATGGTGCACATATGTGCATGCAAGTACTAACATATAACACATAAATTTTGAAGAAAAATAGTTTAACTTATTTTGAAATTAAACTAAAAAAAAACTCAACAAAATTTTTAGCAGTTGTATTGTTTCAAATTCTGTTCATTAAAATTTCCTTTACATTCCACTAATAGTATTAAATGACACCTTTTAAATGTTTGCTATTTTTTTGTTTTTTGAGACAGGGTTTCTCTGTATATTCCTGGCTATCCTGGAACTCACTCTATAACCAAGGCTGGCCTCAGACTCACAGCGATCTGCCTCCCAAGTGCTGGGATGAATGGGATTAAAGATGCATGCCACCACTGTCCAACCCAGGAGGGTATATTCAGACAGAGTGATGTTGGCCTAAGCCTTAAATCCCAGCACTTGGGAGACTGAGGCACCAGATCGCAGAGTTCCAGGACAATGGGAATTACACAGAGAAACCCAGTTTCAATCGCTCCACCACCACCAAAAATATTCAGATGGGCATCAACTTTTTAGTACATTGTTAACAGAGGGTGGAATACCATAATAAAATAAATGGACTAGGTCATAAGTTATAAGAAGATGGAACTACAAGAGTGCCAGTGGCAGTCCGCAGGCTTGTGCAAACATTTCAAATGTTTTCAAGATCGAGCATGTGATCCTTCAAAATAGACAATGTTAGTGTCACATCACAAAGTATGTTCCATAAGCTCCACAGCGATGCTGTTCAGAGCCTGACAACACTCTAACTAAACACTACAGAACAATGTGGCGTTTGTTTTTGTCAGATGCCGTTGAATAAAATGTTATCCAGGGTTCTTCTCACCATACACCAATTTTTGTTCATTCAGGATCTTAACATCAGGTTCTAGAGGAATGCATGTCACACTGTAGGGTCAAAAGGGATGACTGAATAGAAATACAACAAACACAACAGAAACTAACAATTTTGAGACAGAATCTTACTGGTGGAGCACAGGCATGATCCAAACTCAGTATCTCAGCCTTCAAGTATAAAATGCTCAAGTACAATACTTCAGGCCTGCGTCCTGACAAATGGCTACACAAGATATTTGTTTTATCCAAATGTATGTAATATATAACTTGTGAAGGTTTTCTTTCTTTGTTTAGATACAATGGGGGATCTCTTAAGTAACCAAAGAAATACCTTGAAGAAAAGGAATTACTAAGAATTCAATTTTTATATTCATCTCCATAAACAGAAAATGCCAATAAACAAAGAGTTGGCTAATAAAGAATTTTGCCAGGTACAAATGGGCAGTCATCTTGTTCATTTGTAATCTTATTCCTGTTCATTTTTAATTTTTAATTAATTTGGACAGTGTCTCACTATACAGCCCAGGCTAGCCTCCAACTCTTGATCTTCCTATCTCAGCCTCTGAAATGGTTAAGAGACACTAGCATACACCTGTACACTGAACTTACTCTAATTTAAAAACCAAAGTAAATTAGTGTTTCATGTAGCTATTATTCTGGTATTACAACTTACAAACATTTGTATATATTCCATCTATTTGCTAACAGAGACTCTACATGTTTCACCCATGTCAAAATGTATCAGAATTTTCTAGGCTTCCTAACTAACACCACTTAGAAAAATACCCATGGTTAGACAAAGTAAAAGCTTTGGGGTTGGGGGACTCAACTATTACATGGGTATCTGTTGGCCTTAAAACACCTTCTTACTCTAGTGGTTTAAGCCAAAACACATTCTAACTAAAATTTAACAGTACCTAACAGCCAAAACCACAATGTTATCCCAACACTGATAAACAGAAATCTAACTATATCCATGACAAAAACCAAATACTCAGACATCAAACTGTCAACAAAAAACAAAGATGGGATTACCTCAGCTCTCACACATGCCTGACTTCTATTAGCCTGACTCCCATCGCATCAACATTAGAACTCACAGGGTGGCTAGTGTCTCACACACACACACACACACACACACACACACACACACATGCGCTCACACGTACAGCGACAGGAACACTGGAGCTGTGCAGTGAAGACAAACACTGAGGATATATAGTTATTCTGGTAACGCACACTCTCAGTCACTTAAGAACTGGTTTATCACACAGTACAGGGTGGTTACAAATGTTTTTAAATTACAAATGAGAGACATTAAGGTCTCCTACACTACAGTCTCTTTTGGAGCTGCTGCCAAGTCTCTCTGAGCCTTTTCCTTTCCTTCTACCTTTTTCTGAAACCTGGGCATACTTCCACAATTCTTCTAAAAAATTCTGTTCCTGCCTTGTAGCTGCTTGCTGAACGCAACAGGCATGACTTTGTCCTTTTATTCTACGCTTACCTATCCCAGCAGCTGCCAAGATTCATGCTCTTTTTTTCTTAAATGCTCAAAATGAAAAAGAAAGGAAAGTATATTATTTCTACAACTTTTCACTCTGTAGAATAGAAACCAAAAAAATTTTTTTAGCAAAAATAGGAAATCTGTTTACATGTGCCCCGGATACCTATGAGGAAGAATCAACTGTGAAGTCTGATTTTCCATCATATTTGGAAGAGGGAAAGACAGAAATACTGTCTTTCAAATGCAAAGCATGTAAGCTGCCTACATATCCTTTTTTAAAAGATCACTCAGAGTGAACATGCAATATTATCATTATGACAAAAGGAAATGGGAGTAAAGGTCTTCAAAGACTAACTCAAGTATATAAAAGAACTGGAAAATTCTTCTCTTCCTAGTTAAACAAAAGCAATTTACTACTGCACCAGTGTGTATTTTCAAGCAGATACAGAAGAAAAACTCATTAGCTCTTTTAAAAATACACACATTTAATGTTGGTCTGTTTTAATTCTAAGTAATAAAGCAATTTCAAAAATACAAACTGAACAGCAGAGCCATGTGAACCACCATGATAAAAGAAAACAGACATTCACAATAATTATGTCTAGTGACAGTTCAGCTTGATAAATTGTCTTCCAAGTATCTTAAAGAATTACTAAAAATACTGCTGGTGTTCAGTTAAAATTAAAGGACTTTGGAAAAAATGAAATATGATACAGCTGGAGTGAATAAGGTTACACGGGAATTACATTTTCCATTACCCCTAGATATAAACAAACATTCAAAAATTAACACAATCTTTGTGTTATTAAAAATATTGCAGCTGCAGGAAAGGCAACTTTAAATTAATAGCTAGGGGAAATCAAGTTTTGGTGGAGGTGAACAGAAGTGACAGTTTGTAATTTGCACTTTGTAAAGCTCACTATACCTGGTCCATCGGGAACCAAAGGCAGGACGAGAAGCTCTCTGCTTCTTTTGGCTACAATGTGACAAGAAAAGTCATCTTTTGAAGATGCTTAAAGAAGTAAAGCATGTTTCTTTAAAAACAGTCAAATAATCAATTAATGGAATAAATAAGCACTAACCACAGTTTTTAGCATTCTGTCATCAATACATGTCACAGATTTTTTCATTTTGGCAGAAATTTCCCCAATTTTTAGTCTACAATCCACCAATCATTATAAAAGTAAAATGAAGAGCTACTAAAGTAATATTCTTCTGTTTACTCTTTGGCTAAGAAAGAAAACAAGAAAAAACAAAAACAAAAAAAAGAGACAAGACAGAAGACAACTCTAACACTGGTGATAAAAGAAGCTATGTAACATGTAAAATAAAGACATCAGTTTAAACTCTTGGTACATTTTATAAAAACAAGAGGTAATGTTGTAATAAAACAGCAGCTAGCCTCAGCTAGCAACATACTGTTTGTTAACCCTGTGCAATAAAAGACTTTGTTCATACTACGCTTACTCAAACATGACTAACAATTACTACAGACATTTCAGGAGTCTGCACCCGGCTCCTACAGACTTACTGTTAAAACTGAGACATTTACAATCATAATGTGCCACAATAACTTGAAAACATCACTTCTAATAAGAGATAATGTAGATATCACTTGAATTTGTTTTAGGTATTCAACAGCTGAGTTACAAGGACTGAAAAGCACTCTAAAAGCCCATGAACACTGTTGTTCACACCCTTCTTCAGTACACACTAAACTTGTTTGACACATTTTTCTTCATACATTGCAAGCAACAGCACCCAATAAACGCCTGAGAAGAAATGCTGCTGTGTAAATACTGCAACTATTCCTGAAATAAGAATTATGGGATATATACTTCAAAGCTGCCCATTCCCATAATTTGTATTGCATAGGTCACATAATCACACACATATATACACATATGTGTATATACATGTACATGCAAAGAATATATTAAGACGACAATGAAGTCTAGTCACAGAGCAATTTACAGGCTCAATATATTTTTTTACAATTTGCTTGAAAGAAATTTCAGTATTTTACAGTCTTTCAGTAAACATTATATACACTGCACTTTATGAAATCTAAAGGGTATTGAAATAAATCTTTCCAACATTTTGGTAACAAAACACACAATGTTTCTCCAAAACCTTGTGCTATCTACATGATCTGTTTGCTCTGATAACCACTAATCACAAAAATTGACTCAATGGAGTAATTATAAAAGTACCTAACACCATGCATGGATTGAATCATGTTTAATAACCTATCCTAGAAACAGTCTACAAATCTTAAGATTTAAAAAAATTAAGTCTCTCCTCTGATTTTTAAAAGATATCTTTATGACAATATCCGTAACATTGACAAGTACATGTTTTAAGGCCAGTATCATCTCCTTTTGTGAATATTTTTGTGTTTTCTCTTTGTTTTTCTAAGAAAGATAACAAAACCCACACTCTTTCTTTTTTTTTTTTTTTTTTGAACTGTACCAACAGAAAATGAGTGCAGTGAACATAATGTTCAGTCCTACAGTCAGGATGCAGTCGCTCCTTCCCACTCCACAAGATACTGCACCTTCCCATCAAGCGTCACCCGACGAGCCAAAACTCTGTATTTCTCGCCACACGCTATTCTACCTGCGGCACCGAAATAACTAGTGATAGAGTTTTTCAGGTGATTGAGTTGTAACTCCTGCTCAGCTAAGTTATTCAGGATTTCTGTGTTAAGTTCTTCAAACTGATAATCTTCTTTGCCTTCATCATCTTTTACAACTTCTGAGTTCTGAGTCTGGAGTGCTCTTCGTGGCAGGCGGCCTCTTCTTCTCCGCAAATGTGGTATTGCAGCAGGCCACGCTCTTCCTGTGCGAGTTCTTTTTCTAGCGTCAGATAACCTAGGATAGGTAAAGAACACGCCTGCTAAGGTCTTTTTCAGCTGGGTATCTTTTTCACACAGGTTCTCATCTTATAGAGTGGGCTCACAAAGTCTCACAATCTCCCTTCCACAGACTCCCTAAGGCTGTGGCGACTGAAGATCACTAGCCCCGTGTCACTGCCTTCCTTCATACAGACATCATAACTTGCTTGGGGTTGATCTCTGTTTCTTCCTTTAAACTATATGCTATTAAGTTAAAAGAATCAAAGCAAAGCTGGCAATGTGAGTCAATAACAAAAAGCTTGCCTAGCATACACAGGCCCTTGGTGCAGTACCCAGCACCACTAAGGAAGAAAACAAATACAGCCAGGTGGGAGGCCTCATGACTTTAATCCCAGCACTCCAGAGGCAGGCAGAGCTCTCAGTGAGGTCACTCTGGTTTGCAGAGGGATTTCCAAGAGAGTTGGGGTTACACAGAGAAAACCAAGAGGACAAAAAAAAAGATTCATACAGGAAATGAGTTTACATATTAGCAACAAATTAAATGTTTACATTACTAGAACAGCAGTTTCTGAACTCTGAAACAATTAAAACAAAAGATGAGAAAAATCTTAAAGCTAGTAGATATGATCCCAAATAAGCTATATATTTTTCATGCCTGACATATGGTCTAAGAAAATTTCTTTTTGAGTAAGTGAATCAAATAAGCAAAGGGGGAAGAGCTTGCTATTAATTTTTCTAAAATCTTTGCACTGTCAAAAGCTTGGTGCTTGATTCAGACATTTAAAATATAAAAAAGTCCTAAAAGCAAGATACACTTGTATAATACAAATAACAAACAGAAGATGCCAGGCATGGTAGTAACACATGCTTTAGTTCCCAAATTCTGGAGGCAAAGGCAGGAGGAGCTCTGTGAGGTCAGCCTGCTCTACATAGTGAGTTTCAAGCCAGCTAGAGATACAAGGAAGATTTGTCTCAAAACATACAAACACACAACATCAAAAACAGGAGTCTTGGGAGAGGGAAACAGCAAACAGAAAAGTGTACAGCTTATACTGGCCAGGCCTGAGAGCTGACACATGTAGTGGTTCACACTTCTAATTCTGGTACTGGACTGAAGCAAAGAGGATTGCCAGCCTGGGTTGCAAAGTAAAGCATTTAATATAATATAGGAGTCCTCTAACTGCCCCAGTGAATAAGGTACATGCCACCAGACCTGAAAACCTGAATTACGTCCAAAACAAGGAGAAAAGGAGGGATACAAGGAAAGAGGAAGTAATCAAGAGAAAATACAAGGGTGTGTGTGTGTGTGTGTGTGTGTGTGTGTGTGTGTGTGTGTGGTTATTGTGAAAGAATAAATGTTTAAAAAGTTAGTAAGCTGAGGAAAAGTCAATTTAGAAAACTTCAAAGTTTAGAAAGCTGAGAGCACTGACTGTTCTTCCAGAGGTCCTGAGTTCAAATCCCAGCAACCACATGGTGGCTCACAACCATCTGTAATGAGATCTGACGCCCTCTTCTGGTGTGTCTGAAGTCAGCTACAGTGTACTCACATATAATACTAAATAAATCACCAGAGTAAGCAAGAGCCAGAGCAAACAGAGGTCCTGATTCAATTCCTGGTCACCACATGACGGCTCACAGCCATCTGTACAGCTACAGTAAACTCATATACATAAAATAAATAAATCTTGACAAAGAAAAGAAAAAAAACTCAGAAAGCATAAAAAGTTACAAGAATCAGTATTTTTTTAAGCCTCCTCCCTGCGGTTGTAAGAACAGAGAAAAATCACTGGGATCAAACAGTTTTTGAAGCTGTCTGCAAGTTATGCAGAGACTTCTAGGGATGCAGCTTTTATGAGCTGTCAACTATGTTTCAAAGTGACACAGTGTGTTTAAATCATCTGCAGCCAGTCCTACAAGTGTACCTCTATATATGCCCGGCCCCACAGAAGGGGGGGGGGGGGAGATTATTTAAAGTTGAAAAATAAATAAATAAACCAAGCTGGGCAATGATGGCTCATGCCTTTAATCCCAGCACTCAAGGGAGTAGCAGTTTGAGGCCAGCCTAGTCCAGCACAGATGAGGTTGCAGGGGGAAACCTCAGACAGAGTAATTAATATATATATCACCTACCCATAATGCCTGGAAATGCTAGACGAGGTAGTTTCTTTTGCACTGGAAGCACCCGTGAGGTCCACATCTGAGGTATTGGATGAATGTGCAATTCCCTCAGTTATCCTAAGACAAAAAAATTTAAATGGTATAACAACTATATTATATAACAATAGAAATATAATTCCTTCACAAAGAAAATTCCAAGGAAAGAAAAAAATTAACTATTTACCCTATAGAACAAGGTAAATCCAACGTAGGATTCTCGGAAACTGATTCCTTATCCTGAAAAATTACAAAAAAGTAAATTTTAAAGAAAAAAAAATACATAAAGGAAAAATACATACAATTCTACTGTAACTGGAATAAAACATCCACTTCTCAATAATTACAAGAATCTTTACTGAGAACATATGCAAAAGAATCCTCTTACCAATGGTAGGTCGGGGGCTTTCTGGATCACTTTTCTTGTGTACGGGCCAGGAGGACGACCTACAGACTTTTTCTTTCCTTTCTTTTCTGTCCCATTGCTGACATCCCTGAAAGAGACTGTGTTTAATTCTTGCATAAAGCAAAAACAACAATGGTTTTACATAGCTAGTTAAATAATTTTAATTCCATGTTTGAACACTTTAAGGAAAAGGGTGTTCTCCTTACTATAAATCTAATATATGCTTATCACTTCAAGACTTTAAAAAATAACACATCAACAAAAAGCCATACTAGCTAAAAAAAAATTTTAATTTCAATTTATTTCTTACTACTTTGGAGGAGGTTTCTAGAATTTACTACGGAAAATGACTACAAAATTAGCTAACCTTGTGAAAATACCTATAATAAAAATTTCACTATCAACAGTATTTCTTTGTCTCAGACATAATATCACATATTTGTGTACGTAAAGGAACAGTTGAATAATGCCATCAGAAAAAGAAGGAGAAACAAGAAAGAAATCTTCCATACTGAGACAGAGCCTCAGCATGGAAGTGCAAACTAGAAAATAATTCTTACAGCATTTATGTACCAAGTAGTAAAGAGTTGTATAGACCAGGATAGAGCTAAAGAGGGAAGAACGAGCCGGGTGGTGGTGGCACACGCCTTTAATCCCAGCATTTGGGAGGCAGAGGCAGGAGGATTTCTGAGTTCAAGGCCAGCCTGGTCTACAGAGTGAGTTCCAGGACAGCCAGGGCTACACAGAGAAACCCTGTCTCGGGGGAAAAAAAAAAAGGACAAAAAGGGGGGGGGGGGGGGCCTGAGAACGAAAGAAACAGACAGGAGCATGCAGATGCAGCAATTAGAGTCTGTCACTCCATGAACAGCGGCTGCTACAGAAAGGTCTAGAAGGGACACAAAGATGCTTCCTCTGCTGAAGGACTCACAGCACAGATGGTCATAAATAAATAAATACAGGCAAGCTATCACAGTAACATGCCAGGAAGACGCCATAAGGAAAATACAATGAAAGAAAAAGAAAAGGACCACAACTATGGCAGACTAGAAAGATGAGCCAGGGAAAATCCAAGTGGGAGGATAAGGAGGGGCAGTGGGGAAGAAAGGCCCAATCACAACTCTTAAGGACAGGTGAAGAGCCGAACAAGGAAAGAGGACCACCGGAGTTAACCGTGAAAGGACTGAGCATACAAACAGTCCACAAAGAAGGGGGGTGCTTTGAAGACAGAAGATAATCTGAACGCTGCCACAGACCAAGTGTACTCCTAATATCACAGCAAAGGGATGCCTGTGAGATTCTCATTTCTCATTTCATAATGGCAACTGAGACTAAAGGGTCAGATCAAACCTGAAGACGGCAGGAAAATGCATTTTTTCCTTTCTCAACAATATCTTAGGTATGTACTTTATTAAAATGGCTATATGGTATTGTCAATGACTTGTACATAATTTCCCTACTCTTGTTCTCACTAGCATTTCCCTCGGCATACAACCCTTTCTAGCAGTCTCACTGACCTCACACTTCCTTAAGAAAACAGACTACCAACCCTTAAGTCTCTAATTTTCACAAGCATATACTTTATTTTTTTAAACCATTTCATCAGAAAGGTGTTTCTCTTGCTACCAAAAGTTATTCTCAGGCTGAGAGACGGCTCAGCGGGTAAGAGCGCTGACTGCTCTTCCAGAGGTCCTGAGTTCAATTCCTAGCAACCACGTGGTGGCTCACAACCATCTGTAATGGGATCTGACGCCCTCTTCTGGGGTGTCTGAAGACAGCTACAGTGTACTTACATATACATAAATAAATAAATAAATCTTTAAAAAAAAAAAAAAAAACAGTTCTTCTCAAACTGAGGCAATAGAACCTTCCCTTTGCTTCTCAATGAGGTTTGACTTACATTCATCTTTGCTTAGTCACTGGGCCATTCTTGGTACACAAAAACAGATTCCAATTACTTCCTAACTAGTAAAATAGCTGTTATGTTCTATTATCATGCCCGTCCACTGGTCGGCTTCACTTTACAGCAAATCACTCTCTTCTGTCTAACTCAGTTTCCTTCTGTGCCCTCTTATGCCCTTTTCCCTTCATGATTACTATCATGCTGAATGTTAGTATACCTGACATGCAGGTATATGCATGTGTATTAAGACATGTGTCTTAATACACAAATCACAGTAGAGATTCAATCATACTTCAACTCATTCCAATCTTTACAGTTTATTCTAAATAAACTGTTTTAGTCAATGTCACTAATAACAAAATGTTACAGTTCAATGTCCAATGTCATTTAATTTATCCATTTTCTTGAAACAATTCCCTTCTTTTGGGTTACATGACACCAGTACTCCTGGTTTCATTCTACTACGATGGTCATTCTGTTTCAATTTCCTTTGTTTTATACCTTACATTTTATAAATCTCCAAATTTCTAAATTCAGACACCAACTTAAGTCCCATTCTCTTCTCTACTTGTTCCCTAGATCATTGTATTCATTCTCCTGATTTTATAAATCTGCTTAAAAGTTTATATCATCTGTCTTGACTGGTCTATGCACTCCTTATCTACAAATCACCATTTAAATATGTGTCCTAAGAATCTCCACTGGAGAACAAAATGGGAAATGCCCAGCCCACCCATCACCTCACCATCACCTTCTTCCTTATCTTAGTACAAAACCAGGATCTAGGAGTTGTTCAAGCAGAAAATTTAAATCTGTTAACTTATTCCTCTTTTTTCCCTTATAAATTTAATTCAGTAGCAAATCTGATCAATTCTGCCCCCAAAAGATGTCAACCCTATTCACTCCACTTGACTGTTTCCACAACTCCGCACAAGCGCCATCAGACCTTTGCCTACTTCTTGCCTCTGTACGACCTTCCAAAGAATTATTTTTAAACATAATTAAAACTGTTTACCTAATTAAAATAGCTACCATTGTTTAGAGACAGCAGGGTATCCATATCTACAAGTTGCTATGTAATCAAGAGCCATCCAATCTTTCAAGTAAGTTCCCTATTCTCTAACTCCCATTCTTACCAAACTAGTCTTTTGTGAATTCTGAGACTGTGTTTCATAGCCTCCACTCTGCACCAGGAGTGCTATGCTCCTTTACCCTTCATACTGTTAGAATACTCTCAAATATTCTTACATAGTCCTCCTTCCTTAAGCCTTCACTTTGAAGTACAAGGTCCCCACCTCTACTGACCCAACAGGTATGAAACAGTGTATTAACTCTACTGGCATCAGAATACTCATCAACTATTTAATTATTTACTACACATTTCCCTCACTATAATGTGATCCCATCAAGGACAAGGGGAAGTCTGTCTTGTCATTAAACCCTCAGCTTACTTAGAAGGTAAAAGCATCTGACCAAGTGCTGAGTGTGCAAATTAAATCAGAACACACATGAAAACCTAAGTAGTAGGAAGTCCTTTCCTCAAAGGCCAAAGGCCTAGTAAGTGAACATCTAACATGCCCTTTCCTTACCCTGTCTAAAGGGAATTTGCCTGCCATGGGGTGGGGCTAGTGCAGGTCTCTGAGCCACTGACACTGACATACACGCTGTCACATGCCACCTTGTAACACACACATTCAGTGAGAAAGCAAGCTGCACCACAGACTTTACCTTGAGTCAGATATAGGTTTGGATGCCTTTCTGCCTTTAATTTTAAATTCATGGGATGTTCCTTCAGGTTCTTTCTCTGCTTTGAAAGCCACATTTGGTGGCACAGGAGGAACACGAATTCGCAACCCAAACAAATGCTTCTTCTTCTTTATTTCCTTCCCAGACATAAACCTAAATTTTTAAAAAAATTGACTAAAATTTTAAAAACTGCACATACATACGGAAGGTCCTAGCATAGCTTTCATGGAGAACTACCAGATACCACAAAATATTTCCCTCGATTTCCTTTATTCTTACCAACCCCACACTGGGCTACAGATTCCTACCTAAAGGCTACAGATTATCATGAGTGGAAAGGATAGGTCAAGAATTGAAAAAAGTCCCACATTCTCCTTCTCTTAAATATGGCTTCTAGATTAGGTGTGATAATAGGTAACTAATAATAGATCATAGATAACAGATTCTCAATTCATGGGAAGCCAAGCTGGGAGATTATTTAAATTCAGGGTTTTGTGGTTATTACTGTTATGAGACAGGTCTCATTATGAAGGAGCCACTGTTTCTGGCTCTGAACCCAGGGCTGTGGATTAGCCTGAGCATATATGAGTAATGCTCTGTCTCTAAATTAATAAATGATCTCAGGAAGTAAAGAGTATTGAGTCCCAAAAGACTATATTTCAGAGAATCTTTATAGCACGAAAAAAATCTGACCAAAGAACTTTTAATAGGCCTATCTCAAAAGATCCAGAAAATGAAATGAGTATATAGAAGGCCAGCCATGGAGTTGAAATCAATTTAGAGCCAAAAAAGGTTAGTATACACTTTAGGCATCTGGAAAACTTTAGAACTTTTGCAACCAAACATTCCCATACACTTTAACTCTACTAGCACATTCGTGGCCATAAAAACCTGTATCAGTCAGTTGCTAAAAATGTTTTTCCATTTTTATGTACATAAAGAATATATACCTCTCATTTCTACATTAACAGTAGCATGTATTTCTGACATTTTAAGGTGGAATTAAGAATTTATTCCATAAATACTTTTATCAGTACAATTACTCAATTAACTTATACATTTTCAAAATAATTTAAAGATCTAGTTACAATTAAGGAAAATATTATCTAGTAAGAAAATACTGTCAGGTTCAAAACAGTATCTTCTCAAACCCAAAAATTTTATAATACAAGAATAGACTGAGAGTCTATATATTTATAACAATCTCTTTGTCATTTTGAAAATATTTTCAAGAAATGTGGACATGCTGGATTTAAAGACGAAAGGAGAGTGGTCTATACAAGAATAAGATTTTATCAGTGAATTATCTAAGACGACTCAGACCAATACTACGTAGTACTATTTGCTCAGTAACTTACTTACTGCTCCTCAGTATGGCAATAACTAATCTTAAACCACAAAAGACTCTCCATTTTTTGCATATTCCCACCAGTTAGCAAGATTTCACTTTATCTTCAGTATTTTACATTACAGAATAAGTTACTAATAAATATGATTCAAGAGAGTAGATTAAATCTATGTCTCTGTCACAACACTGATATCCTCCCACCCATCCATTCTCTCAAGAATTACTCTCTTCTTCCAGCCTTCTAGAATCCCTACCTTATAGAACATTAACACATTTTAAATGGTATATACTTCCTTACACCAATCCCACAATTCTTAATGCCCTTATTCTTCTCTTACTATCTCCCTTATAGGGATATGTAAAATAAATCCACTTACATGGTCTTGTAATCATTTAATGCCTCCAGAACATGCTCATATCTTTCAGATTTGGGTGTGTCTGCCAGCTGTGAAGTATCAAGAAACAATTTAATGCACTATAAGTTCATTCATTAATAATATACAGGTGCTAGACAGAGCTATAGGATGCGTGTTCAGACCTAGCGTCTATCTATTCTGGGTCCTCACTAAGATACTATATGACCTACCTAGTGCCACTAAACCTTTCAAGACTTACTTTCTATGTTACAAGAAAAGTTTAAATTTTATACCCATTTTGTTATTAGTTCATTACATGAAATAAGTGTATTTGTAAAACAATTGCATACTATAAAACACTACAAAGATGACATATTAGTAGTATATTCAATTTCTTACAACTCTATAACTTAGGGAAATAATACCTCTAATATTACACATAATCTCTACAACAATAAAAAACAAAAATGTGAAACTTGAAGTGGTTATTTTCACAATTATACACTTTAGTTGGTCCTAAATATCTCAGCATCTTTTCAACTTCACAAACCACTAGGGCTTTGGGGGGTCTTTTGTTTGGTTGGATTCTTTCTCTTTTGGCTTTTTAAGACAGTGTTTCTCTGTGTGCCCTGGCTATCCTGGAATTCACTCTGGAACCCAGACTGGCCTCAAATTCACAGAGATCCATCTCCCTCGGCCTACCAAGTGCTGAGGTAAAAGAAAGGAACCCCCACAGCCCAGCCCACAAACCACTGTTTTAACATCGATGCATTCATTCAACATGGTGGCACAAAACTTTGATCCCAGCACTCGTTAGGCAGAGGCAGGTAGATCTCTGTGAGTTCAAGGTCACCCTGGTCTACAGAGTTGAGTTCCAAGACTGCTAGGGTTACACAGAGAAACCCTGTCTCAAAAACACTAAATACAAAAAAACATTAAAATTTGGCCCCAAAGACAGACAGACAGACAGGCAGGCAGACAGAAGGACAGACAGAGCTCTATAATCTGACAGAAAGAATGTTCTTCACTAGTTGAAATTCCCAAGTCCAAGGACACATCAAGTGAAAATCTGCCAAAAAGAATGTTGGAGCTCGAAGAGGCTCACAAGTCATTATTCCAACTGTGTTCTACAGATGAGTTAATATAAAAGTAGTTAGGACATAAAGTGAAGCCCTTGTGTAATGTCTGCAACTCAGGAGCCTGCCACCAGGCAGCCTAAATTGGTGCTAGCCAGCTCATCCTAAACTCTGATATGTTAATGAACCAGTAAGGAGACAACTCAGAGGGAAGTCAAGCCCAAGACAAACCTTGATATGCTAGCAGGCTAACCTTACGGTGGCATTGATTTGTTAGAGAACCAACCCCAAGCTGTAAACCCGGAAAGCATAAAACTAAATAAAGTCCAATGAACAATTAAAAAATGAGAACTTTAAAAGTAGCCCCTAGAACTGCACCACAAAACTCCCGAGATGTGGCTTCTCAAGTCTCTGCCTTTATGACTGGCCTGTGTGAGGGCCTAACTTCAGTGCCATTCAACTTCTAGCACTATTGCTGAGCTCAAACATGCCCACCTCAGTGAAGGATGCTGCATAATGTTCTCAAGGACCTCTACCACCAGTGCCATTCTCGAAGCCTGCCTTGGAGGAAAAGACGTAGATGTGCGCTGGGCAGTGGTGGTGCACACCTTTAATCCCAGCACTTGGCAGGCAAAGGCAGGCAGATTTCTGAGTTCCAGGCCAGCCTGGTCTACAGAGTGAGTACCAGGACAGCCAAGACTACACAGAGAAACTCTGTCTCGAAAAATCCAAAAAAAAAAAAAAAAGACCTAAGCTTCTTCACTGGACAAGACCACCCTGTGGAAGCCTGCACAGCATCTTCTGCCTGCCTGGCTGCTGGCCACTCAGTGAGAAGTCTAACTTTTATCTTATGTTTGGGTGGATAAACCAAGTATATTCAAAAGACAAATCTTATATGCACATCCTAAGTCTCAAACACCTCACAGCACACAGGCCATACAAAGGTAAAATGAACTGCTCAAATTGTCCTGGTTAGAAAGAATGCCAGAACCTAAACTCAGGTGGTAGTGCTAGCTGTACTTCTGAGGCTAGTGCTAGCTGTACGAGGTCAGATTACGCTCACCACTGTCAGACTGACCTCCTTATCTGAGATACCCATAACAGAGTTTAGAAGGAGTTTTGAGGATTGAACACAGGGCCTTACACATCAAAAGCACATGCTTGCAGGACTTGGTGGCACATGCATTTAATTCCAGCACTTGGGAGAATTATCAGGTCTACACAGTAAGTTCCGAGACAGCCAGAGATATATAGAGACTTGTCTCAAAATAATAATGGGACTGGAGAGATGGCTCAGTGGTTAAAGGCACTGGCTGCTCTTCCAGAGGTCCTGAGTTCAACTCCCAGCAACCACATGGTGGCTCACAACCATCTGTAATGAGATTGGATGCCCTCTTCTGGTGTGTAGAGTAATGGTGTACTCACATACATTGCATAAATAAATCTTTTTAAAAAATAACAAATAAAAAAGCAGCGCATACTTAACCCTCTAAAGTACAATCTCAGACACAGAGTTCCTATTTAAGGAAGAATGAAAAAGCAGATTTTGAACTTTGCAAGAAAATAAAGAAGCCCTGGTCTGATTCAACCTTTAATCAAGACCACAATCTTTTTATAAGAGATCCAGTTATCTACTCTTTGCTTAATACTACTAGTGGTAAAAGCTAAATCATTTTACTAAGCCCATTTCATGAGCACTACAGTTGAGCAAAAGCTCTCTTAAACTCTTCTCTTCCATTTTATAAGACAATTCTGCAAATATCTGAAAATAGCTTTCATAAGTTTGAAACCAAGATCAAGTTTCTAATAGGTCACATCATGTTATTACTTCATATAAACTGTCTTAACTGATCTGTTTCCCCTCTTACCATCCAAATCTGAAGTCTTGTCAGAGGAGTTATAATAAAATCAAAAATCCCTATCTGTATTATTGTGCTTAAATTTAAAAGAAAAAAAAAACAGGGCGTAGTGGCACATACTTTTAATCCCAGAACTTGGGAGACAGGCAGAAACAAGCAGATCTCTGTGAGTTTGAGCCCAGCCTGATGACCATGAGTTCCAGAACAGCCAGAGATAGCCAGGGAAAAACAGCAACAGCAACAAGACGTTTAAAGGATCTGTATAGATGCTCCGCCCTCCACCCTGCTTTGTAGTACTAAAGCCTCATATATACTACACAGGTGTTTTAGCACTGAACTACATCCTGGGTCCTCTTTTTACTGCTTTTTCTTTTTTGAGCAGGAGGTTCATGTATTCCAGGTTAACCTTCAACTTCCCATCTTTCTGTATCCATCTCCTAAGTTCTGGATTACAGGCATGTGCCTGGTTTTCTCTGGTGTTAGGGACTAACCAAGGGCATTATTATAACCCAGGGCAAGAACTCTACCATCTAAGCTACATCTACATGGCCCTATAATTTATTTTTTAAATGTGGGGAATGTGGGGAAAGACAGTTTTGCTTTATACCCCAGTTGGTCCCAAACTTATAACAATAGCTGTCTGCAACCACATTCCGCTTACCTGAGTGTCTCACTCAACTGTAGGCTGGCTTTGAACCTGTGATTCCACACAACTGCTTTCTTCTGAGTAGCTGGGACTATTGCACTAATAGGCTTTATTCTTTATTTTATATTCTTTGAGACAAATATTCACTATGTAGTCCTGGATGGACTAGAACCCCCTGTATAGACTATGCTGGAATCAAACTCATGGTGTTCTCCCCTCCTCTGCCTTCCAAATGCTGTGATCAAAGGTGTGTGCCAATTGTTGTTTTCAGCTCAAATTTTCAGGTATTTTCTCTTGATCCTAGCATCCTTTCCAAAGACAAGCAGAACTTTGGCTCTCTTTTACAAGCTCCATCAATGTTTCCCAAGCTAGTTTTCTTACTGATTTTTCAAGTCAGCTACAAATCCACTTAATTTTTACTTAATTACTTTGTATTTCAATATATTATTTGAAGTCAGTTTATAATTTGTGTATACCATGTCCACAGCACTCTATATAACAGTGTTGCATATCTGAAAGAACAATATTTAGAATATTTATTCTTATAAGGTTTTTTAGATTCCTTTATAAAACTTCAAAATTAACATATCTGAAATATCAGCTTCCTACTTTGCTGAGAATCAACAACAAAACTGATCTATTTCTGAAATGTACTTTTCTTTACTTTGTGAAAATTATACCATCTGGGCAAGCTGGCATATTACTTTGATCTTGGCACTAAGGAAGCAGAGGCATGAAGTTCCGTGAGTTCAAGGCCAGCCTGGTCCACACAGTAAGTTCTGGGACAGCCAGAAATACACAAAGAAACCCTGTCTTTAAAAACAGAAAGCAGGGAGAAGCACAAGGGGAAAGGGGAGGGGGAGGGAGAGAGAGAAGAAAGAAAGAAAAGGGGGAAGGAAGAGAGCAAGTTTTCTGAGTTCAAGCCCAGCCTGGTTCACACAGTAAGTTCTGGGACAGCCAGAAATACACAAAGAAACCCTGTGTTTAAAAACAGAAAGCAGGGAGAGGAAGGAAGGAGAGAGGGGAAACGGGGAGGGGAGAAGAAAGGAGAGAGGAGAGGAGAGGAGAGAGAGGAGAAAGAAAGAAGGGGAGGAGAGAGAGAACAAGCCACAGAAAGAACTTCAGGTAATTACTTACCATACTTTTTCTCAAATTTTCTCTCTAAATCCCTGGAAAGCACTATTCTGAACAGGATGCTCTCTTTTAACTCATGTAAGAGGGTGAAAGGCTCTCTTTCTGTGTTTTACAAATTAAAGTGCAACTATGATGGAATAGACTGGATTGTCTGTATCAGAATGATGTCAGATGCTAAGTGTTTGGATTGTGAGGGCTAAGCAAGTATTGTCACCAACATACAACTACATTTTTGTTACTTAGAGCTTATCTTTGAGACAGGTTATTACTCACTCTCTCTATATGTATCTATGTATATGTATATATGTAAGCCCAGGTTGGCCTTGTGAAGTTATGACCCTCCTGCATCAGCCTGAATAGATTATAGGGATGCAATCACATGCCCAGACCATAATACACTTAACTTCAGGTTTATACATCTCTATACAAATGTAAATGTTTAAAATGTAATTCTTCCTTTAACAAAATATTCCCTTTAACAAGAGCCACCTATCCAATATTAATATAAAACATACAAGGCCCTTAAACCAGTTTTCCCCACCTACCCAATACTAATATAAAACATACAAGCTCCTAAGTGTCGCTGTTATCCAGACTTCTTATTTTACTTAAAAACACACATTCTATTATACTCCATGGTCTCTAGACATTTTTCTCACATGCCCACTGAGTTCCCTCCACTTTTCTTCTCAAAAGTAAGGCAGCACTATACATAGCCTGCTGTCAATCTTAGTGGGTTAAGGTTTTAAGACTACACTTAACAGAGATTGAACTATTTTAAAAAGGAAGATTTAAAATAAAGTCACAGTAGGAATAAAAAACAACTGATATCAGGCAGAGTCCAGAATATTTTAGTATCTTATGTTTAACCCGCTAAGGCAATACATCAACTAAAAATATTAAAAGAAACTTTTATTGTAGTCTCAAATTTAATAATTATTTATATTAAATGTTCATACTATCCATTATCAAGCAGGAAGCTATCAACCTGTAAGTCAGCACTTGGGAGACAGATGCAGGAAAATCACTGTCTTAAGTTTCAGGACAAGCTAGTCTACTCAGAAAGTTCCAGGCAAGTGAGGGCTTATACAGTGAGGCTGTATTCAAAAGAAATAAACTCTAAAACCTATCATTGTCTTCTGACACAGTTAACAAGTCCAAAAACAGACGTAGGGGCAAAAACCTTTAATCTCAGCACTTAGAAGACAAAAGCAGAAGGAGCTCTTGAGTGTGAGGCCATCGTGGCCTGTACAATTGAGTTCCAGAACAGGATTACAATAAAGAGAGGCTTTCTAAAAAAAGAAAAAACAATGCTATAGATCTGATGTACAAACTAAATATGTATATATTTATTGTGTCCCTGATGCTCCATGAAACTGCAAATCCCCACCACATCTTTGGTATTCTATTTAATATGATTTCTAGCACCAAAGTCATACACACAAATTCCTCATAAATTTCCAATTAGCTGACATATTTTTACATGACTACATGTATAACTATGATGCATATAATCCCATATATTATAGAAAAATTAGTAAAAAGTAAAAATATCAGGAAACTTATTTTCACTTTGCATTATTTTATAGTTCCAAAATGAGCTTATATATTTTGTATCTTATGTTTTTCTTCTTGAGACAAGCTCTCACTCTGTAGCATATACTAGCCTTCTCACAGCAGTCTCGCTAACTGGGTTACAGTTCTAGATTCCTTTTCCAAAAGCTCTCTATAAAACTAGCCCAGGTACAAAACCCTTTACAGAAGAGACATCAGAAGTCACTCTGTAACTGAGTATTCTAATACTGACTGATCCCAGCACTCCTTGACAGAGATATTTAAGATATGTAAGATATAGGAGGAAAAGAATTAATACTGGTTACTTCTCTAAGATTTTCTATAGAAAACTGAAAAGGGGAAATTATACATAAGATCGCCTTTAATCCCAGCACTTGGGAGGCAGAGGCAGGCTGATTTCTGAGTTCCAGGCCAGCCTGGTCTACAGAGTGAGTTCCAGACAGCCAGGGTTTCATTAAGAAACCCTGGCTCGAAAAACCAAAAAAAAAAAAAAAAAAAGATAGCCAATAAAATTATTTTTTTTTCTAGCAGATCTTTAACTACAATGCTCTGACTTCAAAATATGGAAAAATCAAGTAATTTATTTCCAAGTTTCCCAAAACAAGAAAATAAAACAATAGTTCTGATATCCTTACCAAAGTGATTTCGTTCACAAAAATAAATAAACAAACAAACATTAAACCTTAGTTGTCTTACTTGTTCATGTGTCTTCTTACTTTTTCACAAAAACAAAGCATAGACATCAAGGAGCTCTGAGCCACCTACCTCTCCAGGGTGCAATCTATCCCAGTTTTCATTAATGTATGTCATAAGCTCAAGTTCAGAATCAAAGTATTTCTTCTTGTGAATAACACTTAGGTTGTAAAGGCATAGGTGTGCTATATCTACCCTGAAATCCAAAAATAATCAAAATAGATGAAAACTGGTTTTGATTATTGTTAAAAAATCAGTTTCTTTATAAAACTAGTGTAATACAACCAAAGTGACATGCTTAGGTGGACAGGTGGCCAATAACTTAAATCACAGTCACAGTACAATAAACTGATCCACAGGGAGAGACTGGAAAACACTAGCTTAATTTATCGGGAATCATTATAAACTAAAACATATCCAAATTACTTTCTAAACACATTTTTAAAAGATCTGGCTATAGGAAAAAATGATTTATAATTAGGACCACTGTGCTTCACTGCAAGGGAACCACAAAGCAGACTATGCATTACTGGGCTTAGGCCATCGGCACAAGTTAAGGCATCACCTGTGCTTAAATACGTAAAGCAAATAAAAATTTGTAAAATCATAGTACACACATTTTATTAGATCTCCAAAATTCTTAAATATGTAATAAATTATTACTGCATCAAGGCAGAAACTGTCGTTTGATTTTATGTTAACACTCTGAAGGCATAAAAAGCTGAAAACAGAGAAAAACTTAAGAGCATAAAAGACACCTGAAAGTATATCTATAACTTCCGTAATGAACAGCCCGACTAACGGAACAGTACAAGGGGTAATCCTGAAGCCAGTTAAGCCCTCAGTATTACTAAAGAAAGTAAAAACCAGGTACAGAGAACTAAATTTTATTTACATTTCATGTGGAAGGTTTTATGTGATATAGCATTTTTTAAAAAGTAGAACAGTTCATGCTCACCACTGTAACGGTAGGCGTTTGAGGTATTCAGGTCCAGAACTGCAGACAGAGCAAATAAATGTATAAAACCTAAAGAAGTAGAGGAAAAAAAAGTTTTAAACTGAGTATTCAAACTAGTTAATGATTACAGTCACTACTCAGCAAATGGTACAAGGCTTTATAATTTAACAGCTAATACACAATCAAAATGTAATTTCAATTATGACATTAATAACCAACAATATTTAAAATTCCTATCTGGGGGTAAAGGACAATTTCTTTAACCATTAGAGAATTCTCTAGTTATTAATAGCTTATGTGTGCCAAAATCTTTCCTGGCTACTTTTATAAGCATTATTTCACTCAATGTTCAAAAGGAGCTATAAAATAAACTCAAAAGCAAACCAAGGTCAAAAGGACACTTATCCTTACTTAAACCAAGATTTAAGCCAAGAGATTAGTAAGCCAACTTGAACGATCTCTCTAGGTTTTCTTCCTAGAGCTCGCTGTCCTATCCTAATATCCTGACACAGAAAGTACATGATGCCTGCTTTCACAAGTTTTCAAATTTAATATACAATTTGTTTTTAATAACATCCATGGTCTTTCAATTCTCATCACAGTATTCCATTGAGCTTCATGAACAGAAGGAATCAATGAGAATAGTTTTGAGAACAGTAGCGTGACAGAAAAAAGTGTGATCACTGAGATACTTAAAAGCTTTCTGGTCGGGCGGTGGTGGCACACGCCTTTAATCCCAGCACTTGGGAGGCAGAGGCAAGTGGATTTCTGAGTTCGAGGCCAGCCTGGTCTACAGAGTGAGTTCCAGGACAGCCAGGCATACACAGAGAAACCCTGTCTCAAAAAGCAAAAAAAAAAAAAAA
>JADRCD010151093.1:0-11083 GCA_019843815.1 Montemys delectorum
GGAGGAGGGGGTTTGAAAGATTAACCATAATACATTTTATTTATATATGAAATTGTCAAAGAATAAACTTAATTAGTAAAATGAGAAATTTAAATTCAGGAAACTTGAACAAATACAACCCATTTTAAATGCTTTGAGTTCAAGAATCTTTTAAGTTATTCTCCGGAATGAGAGAGAGATCCGAAAGGCTCAAGTGTGCCCTTCCCCACAGCCTTGAGCAGGCTAAACAGACCTTAATTGTTTGCCACAGTCGGTCTTCCAGGACATAGCCCACCTAGGGTGGAGTCTTCTGACCTAGGTGGAAGTCCTGCCTTGCTGCAGTTTCCTGCAGAAGCAGACCCCCTGCTGAGCTTGCTTGGCAACAGTGTCCATCTGAAACAAAGCAACATAATCCAGCTGAAACAAAGGTTGGGTCCCTGGGGTTTTCCCTGTAGAAACAGAGCTGCTGCCAGTGCCCAAGTATTACAGAAGTGGAGGCTCCCAGCCATCCCTTGGACTGAGCACAGGGTCCCCCATGAAGAAGCTAGAGAAAGCACACAAGGAGCTGAGGGAGTTTGCAGCCCCACAGGAGGATCAACAATATGATCAACAACTAGTACCCCCAGAGCTCCCAGGGATTAAACTACTAACCAAAGAATACACATGGAGGGACCCATGGCTCCAGCTGCATGTGTAGCAATAGGATGGCCTAGTCTAGTCGATCATCAGTGGGAGGAGAGGCCCTCGGTCCTGTGAAGGTTCTATGCCCCAGTGTAAGGAAACACCAAGTCCAGGAAAAGGGAAGGGGTGGCTTGGTGAGCAGGGGGAGGGGAGAGGGAATAGGGTTTATTTTTTTCCCCAGAGGGGAAACCAGGAAAGGGGATCACATGTGAAGTGTAAATAAAGAAAATATCTAATAAAAAATAAATTAAAAAAATAAAAATAAAATAACAAAACCAAAAACAACAACAACAACAAAAACACAGAGTTGAAAATTAAACTTTGAACCCTGATCAGTAAACCTTTGTCTTGGAGCTGGAGAGATGGCTCAGCGGGTAAGAGCACTGACTGCTCTTGCGAAGGTCCTGAGTTCAAATCCCAGCAACCACATGGTGGCTCACAACCATCTGTAATGAGATCTGACGCCCTCTTATGGAGTGTCTGAACACACCTACAGTGTACTTACATATAATAAATAAATAAATCTTTAAAAACAAATAAAAAAAAACCTTTGCCTTGGCTTCTTCCTTCTCTCACCCACCTGTCCTTTTTTATTTCCAGCTCCCCTTACAGGTATACCCAGTTCTCTGTGGCTGCTGGACAGCTACACTCAAGAGAGGGTGTGGGACCTTAGAAAACATAAGATGACCACTGAAATACCTTGTCAGGAATGTGTGTCCCGAGTAATATGAAAGAATGCGATAAACACTCCCGTCCCCAGAATAACCCAGAACCACAAAATTCACAAGAAACCCTACCCTGACCACAGGTTTCACAAGAACCCCCAACTGCAGGGTGGGACTAAAAATTTTCCAATTCCCTCTCTTAAGTTCCTCCTTAAGCTGTGTATATACTGTGTGCTTGGAGTGTTCGGAGTCACCTCTGCTCCGATGGCAGGACGACCCCAGCACGTTGGATCATTAAACCTCTTGCTTGTTGCATCGTTCTCTGTCTCTGTGTTTCTGTGAGTGGGATATCCCAGTCATAAGGCTCTTGGGTCTTACAGGGCATAAAGTTAAAATAATGTGTTTCTTCATCATGAGGCTAAGCCCATCACTCCTGTGAGCTCAACCAGCCTGACCTGTTCAGTGGAGACGACTGTATCTACCTTTCTCTTAGCATACTGGCACATTGTAAGATGTCAGATAGTAGCAGTCGCAAACTGATTTTTAAAAAGGAATCGTGATAACTGAGACATTTACTAGGTGACTGTGCCTATTGAGTGGTGTGAAAAGGAGTTCATTTGAAGTTTCCGAGATCAAATGTCAAGTAAGTAATTTATGAATGCCATTTCTCAAGATTTGGCGTGGAGACAGCATTTAAATTTTGGAGAAAATTAAGATCACGACTGTGTACTGTGATAATGTGTTTCAAATGTGGAGAACAAGTAGAAATGTCTACCAGAAAATTGAGGTCAGAATCTGGTGTTATGTGATATGCCACACCACAAGCTAAAATATAGTAGTGAAGGATTTTAAACAATGGTGGGGGTGATAACAACTTACAGCAAAAGTCTACCTAGTGAGAAAGACCGTTTCCTTCTGGATGCCTTCAGAGGAAGGTGCAGGGCTCTCAGCCCCTTCTCCAGCAATACGTCTGGCAGGATGCTGTCTTGCTTTCCACCATGATGATAATGGATGGCACTTCTGAAACTGAAAGCCAGCCCCAATTAGATGCTTGTTTTTGTAATCATTGCCTTGATCGTGGTGTCTCTTCACAGCAACGAAACCCTAAGGCAGGGTTACAGACTTCGATGCTTCCATGTGACATACTTTAGACATTATGTCTATCAGTGAGAACAGAGAGTTCCTTATTCATTCTTTCTTAGCTGCCGTTTGTGTGGATAGCTTCCCTTCGTGACAAACGTTCTCTTAGACCTCCTGCCAAGTTGGAGGTTGTTGAGAAATGAGGTCGTATCTAAGGTAAAAATACATTCTTAGCATTTGTTCGTGTATGGCTTGTCTGGTGCCAGGAATGACTTTAATTTTACTTAAAAATCTCTGAATATTCAGATACTATCTCCATGACATCTTTAAGGGAAAACGCATACACGTTGCAGACCTCTAACTCATGAATAAAGATGGGAGTGACCTGAGATGAAATCTCAAGCTTCCCCATCTCAAACTGGTATTGTGGGTACTCATCTGTCATTCCCAAACTTGATGTCACGATGTCCGTGGACATTCCATCAATGCAAATGACCATTACGGAATATTAACCTTTAAGAGTGATAAAGTAATTGATGCAGGTTATTTGTGGCACAACATTGCAACTGATAAGTTGTGCACGGAGAATGTGCATATTTTCTACTTCACTTCATTCCTGCTGGTTTGAGGCTGTGTTCTCAGTGATTAGCCTGACAATTGATAATAACAATAAATGCCCCGTGAAAGTCACACTGAAGGGAACGGAGGGCTTGGCATTCTGTAGACCTCCAAGGTCTGAGGAGTTGTTAAATACCTAGCAGCCATTCTTAACCCACTATTATTAAGTAATCATGGTTTGCAAAATAAAACTTAAAATTTAACAAAATAAAATTTAAGTTCAAGTAAATTATTTTTCTGAAAGACAATTTGTTTGTAGAGAATGAATATCTATTAAGGTTTGTCGTTATTGTTGTTGTTGTTGTTGCTATTGTTGTTTTATGACATAGTGAATGGGACTGTTGAGATTTTTGGGGGAAAAGAGTCAATTAAAATATTTATTAGAGTTCCAATGAGAAAGCTCAATGAGTATTGGCTACTGTTGCAAGCCTAAAGACCTGAGTTCAGTCCCCAGAACCTACATATGGGAAAAAAAAAAGATGTGTTTCTGCAACTTGTCCTTTAACCTTCACAGATCCTATGGCATGGGAATATGAACGAATACGTAAACTTCACACACATTAAATAAATATGTTTTTTTAAATATTTAAATTAAGACCCTCTATTGCCAGGCGCGGTGGCGCACGCCTTTAATCCCAGCACTTGGGAGGCTGAGGCAGGTGGATTTCTGAGTTCAAGGCCAGCCTGGTCTACAGAATGAGTTCCAGGACAGCCAGTCAGGACTACACAGAGAAACCCTGTTTCGAAAAAAAAAAAAAAAAAGACCCTCTATTATTAACACTATGAAGAAAACAGAAAACAATCTTAGAGACATTTGACCTGTGCTAAGAAAGGGAATGAGAAGTTAATTTTCAAGAAAAGGCACCCCAGAACATAAAGAATAAAACTTTGTATTTGTCAAAAGTAAATGGGAACAGAACAAGAATCCTGGCTTTCCCTTTATTTAAAGAATCTCATTATCATCATCAATGATCTTCAGGTTCAGTGAAACCTGTCTCAAAAAGTAAAAGAGACGAGTTGAGGAGAGAAACTTTGTATCATCTTCTGGCTGATACAGCTATGCACATGCTTACATGTGTGCCTCAAACACACACACGCACATGTACGCGCACACACACACACACACACATACACACACAGCATAATACAAGGATTATGGGATTTTTTTTGTAGGAATTAACAAAATCAGTGTCAAACATTTGAGCTTATCTATTCATATAGTTATGAGGCTACTGAAAGAATTTAGGTTTCTTTGAGATTGTTCTAAAAATGTGAGAATTAGTTATTTTCGAAATTTTAATTCTATGAAAAGTTACAGAAATAGTATACATCCTTTGTATTTGTAATGTTGTTGAACACACATGTATAACCCTCAATATACTGTTTATTGCTTCATCAATAGTTAATAAATGCCTATTTTCTCTTCAATTTATTCATATATTCTGGAATAGTAATTAAATAAGCATGTCGTCCAGAGCTCTACCTTAGGGAAGATTTTACTTAATTATTCCAAGTGAGCAAAGTAGCTGCTCTGCATGCTCAAGGCTGGAGTTTGACCCTGAGCATCCATTCATGCCAAATTCCAGGTGTGTCACCACCTGCTGCTACTAGCAACATGGCGACTGTAGGTAGAGATTGGAAGATCCCTGTGCTTCAGTGCCAGCCTGCCCAGTGTGCACGGTGAGCTCTAGGTTTTCACTAAGTGATGTTGCCTCAAAGGAACTAGACAGACTTCCTAAGTCTAAAAGCCAAGACTGCCCCAGCTTCCGTAGGCTAGCATTCCCATGTGCACTTGTACACAGACAAGCACATAAAAAATAATGTAAGTAAACAAACAAGTGCGTTTAAAGGATGACGTAAACATACACGCATGGCTGCAGTATCTAGGTCGGAGAAGGCAGTGTTTACTGTCTTGAGTCCATTCTGCCTCAGCAGAGGAGAGCATACCACCTCCATGGTAGCACATCCCAGGCCCTTGCAACCCCTTCAGGGCCTGCTACAATATTCCGTGTCTTTTAATCTAAATTTATTCTGCTCAATTACAATAATCCACTGGGTTTTGAGAGACTTGGAAGACATCTGAGCACCTAGAAAGGTAAGAAAAGAGTTCTAATAATAGGATTTGTTCCATTTAAGCCACCGTAGAGCTCTAGGCATAAGCCAAGAGCCATTACATAGTGTGTGAGGTCACAAGACCTCTAAGCCCTTTCAAACAACTCCTCTATGCATTAATAATGACTTACTGCAAGATTCTCATTTACACATCTAATTTTTTCACTCCTGTGATTCTGTTTGACAACAACAACAAACCAGTTATATGAACAATACCGGCTAATCATCTGCTTCAAGTAATTGAAGGGGGAAATTCTGACTGTATTTTTACAATTTCTAATTAAGAAAGTATTGTGAGTTTTTAATTAATGTCTTAATTAAGTGCTATCATCTGTTCATGCATTAATTAAAACCAGGCCCTGACCAGTGTTCTATGTGTGTTTTAGCTTTATTGATACAATATTTATTTTAAAAACACACACACACACACACACACACACACACAAATAGCTGGTATTGTCTGTAGGTGAGGCCTTCTCCAGCTGGAGTGCTACTTTCCAGAGACATTTTCAGGACTGTGACTTCTACTGTCACTTAGGCTATTTTCTTTTCTCCAAGTGTATCATGTGACCTTTGCCCTTTTGGACCCACAAACAAAGTCCATTTATCCCAAATAGGTCATCGAGGACAGAAACAAAGAAATCATTCCACCCATATACAATTTGGTGAGCTAATGAATTTAGGTACCCTTGTTCATAGGAGCATTGGGTACTTACAAAAGCATGGGTACCGTAAGGACAGTTAGACCATGGAATAATAAAGGACCTAATACCAGTAGCCATCAAGGGACGATATCACATTGCAGATGGTATGGGCTCATGAGGCCCTTCCTGTTGGAAGTGATTGTACATTCTTGGGAAGGAAGGAGCCACGTGAGCTCTTACCAACTGCAAACTGCCTAGAATGCTCCTGTGAAGGATGAGCTCTCATCAGCCCTTCTCCCTTAGCACCTTCTCACTGTCTATGGCCCTTGGGGAGAGGCAGGAAACCTTATGACCCTAACCTTATCTGCCGTAGGAAGTCATTGAGTCCAGTCATCACATCTCCTTCTGACTGAAGAGGGTAAGTACTAAGTCATGCCCACGACCTTCCAGAACAAAGTCTCCGACTTGTTTTAACCCTCTGATCTCCTGTGTCCTTCCAGTTTTCCTGGAACCCCCGTGTACTCAATGTATGACTCTGCTGGGTGAGATACTCAGTCTCACTGAGTACCTGGTGGATGCACATTGGATTATGGATAGAGATTGAGAATGCAGAGATGGGAGGAGACCAGAGTCTGCAGGGGAACAGCAAATGCCTGCAGTGAACGAGCCAGGGAGGTCAAGTCCTCACTTGGCAGAGGGCTTGTCTCGAACACATGAAGCCATGAGCCTCAGGCTTAGTGAAAAACCCAGGAACTGTAAAGAGTAGACATTAAATGTTAACCACTGGCCTCCAAATGCTTGTGTTCACACATCTACTCACAATCATGACTGTGAATACACTACACACACACACACACACACACACACACACACACACCAGTGCATGAACACACAAACAGATACACACACCCACGTACCAGTGCATGGACACCCACACAAGTATGCACACATACCAAGTTTAAGTGGCTGAAAACGGTTGGCACAGATTTCCAGCTAGAATTTCAAATGTGAATTAAAGCCAGTAGATCATATACACTTGCTCCCCTTTTTGGAGATTATATCAAACATAGCTTAGACTCCTGCAGCTGATATCCTCATTAGGACAATGTCTAGAGTGTAGTGGTAGCTGGGCTGTATGCATTCTGTGCACCGCAGCAGCAAACTGCTTGCCCAGGTCGGGATATGCCTTTGAAAAGAACACCTAGAAGGAGCCAAACGTAAACTCCTCTAGCACACTCTCGGTAATAACATTGCTTATTTTGGAACCTAAATTAAATATTTCTAAATTAAACCAGTTAGAATCAAATCTGTCCTTTGATTTGTGGCAAGAATCATTATTTTCTACTGCTACCCATTATTTTTTGATTCAGTGATTCAACTGGAAAGCTCTCTAATGCTATATCTCTCAAAACATTGGGGCTCTTATTTTTGTTTGCTCATTTGTGGGTTTTGTTTCATTTTTATTCGCTTAGGAAGAAGGCTCACTCTTTTAACAGACTAGTCAAAGACAAAGAGAGTAAACAAAAAAAGAAGAAAATAAGAAGCTGGAGAGATGGCTCAGAGGTTAAGAGCAGCTGCTCTTCTAGAGGTCCTGAGTTCAATTCCCAGCAACTACATGGTGACTCACAACCATCTGTAATGGGATTCAGTGCACTCTTCTGGTGTGTCTGAAAATAGCAAGAGTATACTTGTATACATAAAATAAATAAATAATCTTTTAAAAAGGAAGAGAATGCATGTTGCCGGTGGCTGGTGGAGAAACATGCTATCTTCAGGAATCATGGTGGGGTGTTCCTTTTCCCTTAGTAAGCTAACTTAGGACAAGTATATGATGTCACTCACAGTATTAACAAGAAACACCATGATAATCATTTTATTGTTTCTTCGATTATTAATATTTCAACCATGGAGGTAATGTGAATAGTCCCAATGCCCATTGATGATACATCCAGTTCTCACTTATTCTATTTATCTACGCAGCCATTAACCCCAGTTTCGGTGACATGAACGAATGCCTAGAACAAATCACCACATGACTTAGTATGTTCTCGGCACATATTTCTGGAAGATCAGGATCCAATTTTTTCCTCTTAAGTAGCTACATTAGGACAATAAATCCCATAAGTCAATTCACAAAATAGTTTATTTAGGTAGTGTTGAAGCTGAAGATTAGTCACCAGGTACAAGTTTGTTTGTTTCTGTTTTTGAAACAAATGGCCAATAGCAAATTTCTTTCCAATTTTTTTTGAATTAATGATCTCTCTCCTATAACATTTTTTTCCTTGCAGCAGTGTGTTGAAGAAAACATATTTGTCATGCAAAATTTCCTGCTATCCCTCTAGTCTCATTTAACAGGCTGTCTGTTCCTGTAAATTGGTGCTCACATTTTATGAGTCTCACAGATACTCTGGCAAGAGTCCTTCATGTGCCTGTCATATATCTCCTTCACAAAAATGCATTGTTTGGATGGCTTAGATGTCATGTGGTCATCCTTGAACACTGATGATTACTGCTTAATGTATTAATTCATTAGGGCCAACTAGATTAACAATAAAAATGAACTATGGTGATTTTCCCCCTTTTATTTTTCATCTTGAATACTCTATAGGAAAAAAAAATCTCATTCATTGTTGGGGGACTTAAGTGCAGTGAATAGAGGCAACAAAGGATACCTTTTCAATTTCTTTATATTCCAATTTAAAAAATGATGATCCATGTTTCTAGTACCCTCTAAATGGATATATAGGTATGAAACAATTAAGGAGCATGTAGTGCTTGGTATTTATCATCTTGGATGCCTAAATGGCCCAATCTCAGCCAGCAATACTCTTCTTAAAGTTAATGACTTGGTCATATTAATGAGATGCCATTTATATCTGAGATCATCTTGTTACGGGGTGGGGTGGTGCTTCTTGGTTTGGCTTTTCCTGCTTCCCATTGGGCAGTTTCCAAAGAGAAGCCACTTGCTGTAGAGCCACAAAACATTTGGCAGCAAGCAAGTGGGAGCTTTCCTAGGCTTGCTGTCTCTTCTTACAAAGTCTCCCAGAAAAATCTTACAAATCACTTAATTATTTTGGAATAAGAGCACATTGCAAGTTCATACTGCGACTGCCAATTAATGTTCCAAGCAACATAGCCTTTATTAGCTTTATTTTTCACTTCTTTTTTATTATTAAATATTTTATTTACATGTCGTATGATTTCTCATTTCCCCTCCAAAAAAACAAAAAGAAAAAACAAAAAAAAAAAAAAACAAGAACAAACCCCTCGCGGGGCAGTGGTGGTGCACGCCTTTAATCCCAGCACTTGGGAGGCAGAGGGAGGTGGATTTCTGAGTTAGAGGCCAGTCTGGTCTACAGAGTGAGTTCCAGGATAGCCAGGGCTACACAGAGAAATCCTGTCTTGAAAAACCAGAAAAAAAAAAAAAAAAAAAAAGAACAAACCTCTGTTGCCTCCCCCATCCCCATGCCTGACACCCCACCCTCTCCCATTTATTGGCCCTGGCATTCCCCTACACTGGGGCACAGAACTTGCACAGGGCCAAGGGCCTCTCCTCCCATTGATAATTGACTTTGCAATCCTCTACTATACACATGCTGCCAGAACAATCAGTCCCACCATGTATAGTCCTTAGTTGATGGTTGAGTCCCACTGGGGACCCTGTACTCAGTACAATGGATGGCTGTGAGGCTCTATGTCTGTATTAGTCAGGTGCTGTCAGAGCCTCTCAGGAGATACATGTATTAGGCTGGTTTGTCCTTCCTTCAGTCCCTACTCCATAGTTAGTCTCTACAACTCCTTCCGTGGGTATTTTGTTCCCCCTTTTTAGAAGGAGTTAAATGTCCACATTTTGGTCTTCCTTCTTCTTGAGTTTCTTGTGGTTTGTGGGTTGTTCTTCCTGTATTCCAAACTTATGGGCTAATAATCACTTATCAGAGAGTGCATACCATGTGTGTTCTTTTGTGATTGGGTTACCACACTCAGGATGATATTCTCCAGATCCATCCATTTCCCTAAGAATTTCATAAATTCATTGCTTTTAATAGCTGAATGGTACATCTCCATTGTGTAGATGTACCACATTTTCTGTATCCATTCCTCTGCTGAAGGACATCTGGGTTGTTTCCAGTTTCTGGCTATTATAAATAAGGCTGCTGCTATGAACACAGTGGAGCATGTGTCCTTATTACAGGTTGGAGCATCTTCTAGGTATATGCCCAGGAGTGGTATAGCTGGGTCCTCCCGTAGAACTATGTCCAGTTTCCAGAGGAATCGCCAAACTGATTTCCAGAGTGGTTGTACCAGCTTGCAATCCCACCAGCAATGAAGTAGTGTGCCTCTTTCTCCAAAAGCTCTCCAGCATCTGCTGTCACCTGAGATTTTTATCCTAGCCAATCTGACTGGTGTGAGGTGGAATCTCAGAGTTGTTGTGATTTGCATTTCCCTGATGACTAAGGATGTTGAACCTTTCTTTAGGTGCTTCTCAGCCATTCGGTGTTCATCAGTTGAGAATTCTTTGTTTAGCTCTGTACCCCATTTTTAATAGGGTTATTTGGTTCTCTGGAGTCTAACTTCTTGAGTTCTTTGTATACATTGGATATTAGCCCTCTATCCAATATAGAATTGGTAAAAATCTTTTCCCAATTTGTTGGTTTCCGTTTTGTCCTATTGAGAGTGTCTTTTGCCTTACAGAAGCTTTGCAACTTTATGAGGTCCCATTTGTCAATTCTTGATCTTAGAGCATCAGCTATTGGCAATCTGTTTAGGAAATTTCCCCCTGTGCCTATTTGCTCGAAGTTCTTCCCAACTTTCTTTTCTAATAGTTTCAATGTATCTGGTTTGATGTGGAGATCCCTGATCCACTTAGACTTGAGCTTTCTACAAGGAGATGGGAATGGATCAATTTGCATTTTTCTACATGCTAGCTGCCAGTTGAGCCAGCACCATCTGTTGAAAATGCTGTCTTTTTTCCACTGGATGGATTTAGCTCCTTTGTCAAAGATCAAGTGACCATAGGTGCATGGGTTCATTTCTGGGTCTTCAATTCTGTTCCATTGTCACTGTACCAATACCATGCAGTTTTTTTTTATCACAATTGCTCTGTAGTACAGCTTAAGGTCTGGGATTGTGATTCCACAAGAGGTTCCTTTATCAGTGAGAATCCTTTTGGCTATCCTGGTCTTTCTAAGTCCCTGAAGGATTGAGTTGGAATTTTGATGGCGATTGCATTCAATCTGTAGATTGCCTTCGGTAAGATGGCCATTTTTAATATATTAATCCTGCCAATCCACGAGCATGGGAGAT
>JADRCD010151095.1:0-11250 GCA_019843815.1 Montemys delectorum
GCTCATGGCAAAACCCTGCTCTTCCTCTACAGAAGAGAGGAGGACACATCCATCTCTATCATCCAGACACAGCTCATCCCATGGTGGATGGGTCTCAACAAAGCTTCCAGGAAGCAAAGTTTGTACCAGATCAAAACTAAATACACTTTTTCCATTACCACAAAAAAGTCAGAGATTGTCTAGTATTTTATGACTTGAAAGGGTTGCTGTACTATCTACTTTTAAAATGTGAGGATTTTAGACTCCACATGTATGAATCTAGAAATTCCATTTCAACAAGTCTCCCCACTATTTACTGAAGGTCTAAGATGTCCTCCTTCCTTAAAAATCAAACCAGGAAAGTTATATAAAAGGATGAGAGAACTGTTCCATTCCATAGTATCTCTGAGCAGCAGCCACATGCTAAGAAATATGTCAGATAGTCTAAGGTCATTGTGTCCTGCATTCCTCAAATAACTGTATCAACCAGTCTGCTCTAGACCTACTTTGCACTTGAGGCAACTCTGAGAACTGTTAATAAGCGAAAGCAATGGCCTGGATCATAACCTACCCGACAGCCAACCACAGTCCAGAATATCTAGGGTCCTGGGTCTCACCCACTTCCTATAGTTTCTACTGGCATGAATTCTGTGGAGTAATTCTCCCATCTTTCCCTACTTGTTTCTCTTTCCTTGCCAGAGCTGTTATCTTTTATACTGGATTTTGTCTTTATTTTGAGAGCAAAGGGAGAAATTACATGACTTTATTACCAGTGAAATGACATACGATCTTTATGTCCACACAATATACATTTGCATTCAAATACATACATCAAGAGGACCTTTGTCAGTCATATTTAGCAATATTTAATTTTTAGAAAAAAATGTTATTATGTAGGTAATGAGTTCCTGAAACTTGCAATCTCCCTCAATCAGCCAGAGATGTGATAGAAGTATTGGCATGTGCCAACATGCCCGGTTCTTTTTCATCATTCTCGATTGTATTCTCCACAGGAGTGGACAGTAGAACAGAACTTTTACTAATTCTTGTTTAATAAGTGGAGACAAATTGCTTGCCAAAAAAAGGAAAAAAATAAACCTTTATATTTTTGTACAGATAAGGACTGGTGAAATGGTACCCCTTCCCAAGGAGAGGATAATTACTATGTACATACACACTATTAGACACAATCAAAACATCATTAAACAAGAAGAGATGGCGCCTCTTCTTTCTCCAGCCTCTTCTGAGCACCACAGGGCCTTGGAGCAGCAAGTTTCCAGGTATGGCATCCAAAAACATCAATCTCTGAGCAAGGGTTTCCATGTCAGGAGAAAGGTCTTTCCTGGAACAAGTCAAACACTAAAAGAACAGATAATCAGTAGATAATTTATGGGATGCATTTTACATGCTAAATTTAAAGGTTGATATGTAATTAAAACAGTCTCAATTGTTAAAGCCGGTCTCTACTAATGTATGTGTGTGTGTTTGTGTGCTGAATAGTGGTGAATAGAAATAAAATAAAATTAGATCAATGTATCAAAATACTATAATGAAACAAATTATTGAGAAGTCCTTTCTGCTTACAGAGTGTCTTTTATTTATTTATTTTTTAGAGTGTCTTTTAAATGTCCAAACCGTGGTGATGGTGATGCAGTAGATTTTGAAGTCTGAAAACTGTGTATGTTTACTGATCTGTTAATATTAAAGTTAATAAAATGAGGAAGATCTACTAACTTCTACTAAGGACTGCCTTTGAATTAATACTTATTCATATAGTCTGATATGTTGGATGAGGTTAAATAATAAAATAAGCTCTACATACCAAAAGTACTACAGTGAAATCCATTACTTTGTACATTATCTAAGTAGGTTTAAAGGAAATAAAATAAACATCTTAGATTGTTTTTCTAATCTGTATCTCTAAAATCAATATTTATAGGATCAATCTGCCCAAACACAAGCCACTTTTCAAAGAAGATATAGATAGATGCAATAGTTTTTATAAGTTATGAATAATCAGTGAAGATAAAAGATAAAGGGGGGCCTAAGACACTGGCTGTCCATACACATGTAAGACATTGACAGGATGATTGTGAAATAGTTCTAATTTGGTTTCAGATTTTATGATAACGCAGATACGTGAGCATTACTAGAAGTTCAATTCTATCTTAGGTAAAACAACACCAAGTTTTTGGACATAGCTGTTAAGAAAATCAAGCAACATTGGAAACATCAAAATGTTTGGACATAGCTGTTAAGAAAATCAAGAAACACTGGAAACATCAAAATGTTGCTGGAAACAAAAGAAATCTTAATATATTTCTTAAAATATGATCTTTTTCCAAGAAGAGGTAAAACTAATAGATGCAATAGAACATAAAACCTCTCTCATAACTCAGATATCTCCCTAGATATTTTTCTGACATGTAACCCCTGAGCATGTCCCCCGTAACAGTATCAAGGTTGCTTTCTTGAGTTGAACAGCACTGAACATTACTAACAGGAGTCACATTTCATGAGGCCAGTGATGATGCTAAGAAATAGTTCACATGCACTGAAGGAAACAAATGAAAATACTTCTTGAAACCACCAGTTTCTCCTGATGTTGAAAATTGGTAGAAAATGAAGAGTACCTTCACTGGGGATCCTGAAACGGATGGTTTTTCAAAGGACTTGAAACTCTTTCTTCCTTGGCACTAATATCAAAGATGGCTTCAGCAGTTGGCAGACCAACTGCTGTTGTGTGAGGATTCTGCAGTAGTCAGGGTGACAGACCAAAGTGATGTCATGGTTCCAAGCTTCATGTGGTAACTGACAAAGTGTCAGTTTTATTTCGTTTCCACTCAATTTTAGCTTGATAAAAAATATGCTTGAGAAAATTTGAGATTCACAATAGTTGTAAGGAGTAACACGGAATCTCCAAATGTTTATAGTGATTTGGATCAATAGTAAACCTTATCCCCAAACTCTAGTGTACTCTCATAACCTGGTACAGACATGGAACTGATGTTTGATTACATGATTTGACATCTAATAAGAGAAGTTTTGATACTGTCACATCAGAGTGAACTCTCATCATGAAAGGGGAGTTTCTGAGAGAGCACCTGATGAAACCGGAAGCCAGGCAGGGTAGGAGAGACTAGTCTTTATCTTTAAAAATAACCTCCATGCAAAGCCTATCATAGGATCCAGAAAAACAACCTTATTCGGTTCCAAGGGCCATACTCCCAAGTGCAACCACCCTTCAGTATTGCCACATGGGGGCCTAAACTTTATCCCAGGAGCCCATGGGACCAAAACATATCTGATTATAGGCTTAGGATTTTAATACTGTTACATTTAAGTTTATGACGTTCCCACTACTAAGAAAATGCTCTATTTTTGTACAATCATAAAATTGACACCCTTTTAATGGTCACCGCATATTAATTCTCCATCTCTCTAGCACTTTTTCAAGAACACAGTCCATCAGTAGCAAAGGTCATACTAGACCTTTTTGTAATCTTTCTCAATCCACATAATTGGATGTTCACTCAGTGATTTATATTACTGTATATCTTGGAGGGCTCAGTTATAGAGTATCGTATGTACATCATGCCTGTGTAACACATATTTCTCTATATTATTCTTTCTTTAATAATTTCACTATTGAAATTATTGTGGTTGCCTGAAGTTTGGTGATATTGTAAATGTAGTGTTTAGAATAATTTGTATAGAAGTTTTCCTGTTTTTTTTTTTTTAAATGTCCCGAGTGTTTATTTTGTAACATTTACCCACACTGAAGATGATTCCCAGTGTGCACAGGATAATGGCTTTTCCCTTATATATTAATATTTCATATTTTTATATACTGCTTTGTTTCAACAGAACTGAGAATTTAAGAAAAAAACATCTTAAATGAAAATGGACAGTGAGTGGAGCTGTCAGGGTCAGAAAGATTTGGTGCCCTTGCTCCCTTGCCTTTCAGCTTTCCTGTGGCCCTATTTCAGGCTTCTGAACATATTAGAAACTACATAAAGACACCACACTGTGCTAGCACTGGCTGGCCCAGCGGTCATCCTACCTGATCACAGGCTTCTTTTGCTTGGATATATACTCTTTGAAGGGGCTGAGTGGCTTGCTTCTATGCAAGTATCTGTCCTTTAGATAGCAGAATGGCTGGTCTGACACAAAAGGTACCCTGGCCTTTTTTGAGCAGGCTCGAGAAGCAGCTGTGGTAGAGACTTATGGAAACCTATTACTTGGACCAAGACAGGTGAAAATGTCCTCACCCTGAGCCTCTTTTAAACCAACAACTAGTCATACTGTTGGCACTTCAAGCAGCTGTCATCTGCGTCTGACCATCCTTTTCTCTTCTCATGCAGCTCCAACTTGGTCGGGTCGATACCACAGAGCTTCCGTGCAAAATGCTACAGAGTGCTCGGCCACAGACTGGTCCATGCTCACAAGCTGGATGAAGTATGGGTTCTAGTTCACACAGTATTGGGTTCCAGAGACACCGCAGCACCAAGAGCTTCTCATGGTGTCTTAGTTAGGGTTTTACTGCTGTGAACAGACACCATGAACAAGACAAGTCTTAATATTTAATTGGGACTGGCTTACGGGTTCAGAGGTTCAGTCCATTATCATCAAGGTGGGAATATGGCAGCATCCAGGTAGGCATGGTGCGAACAGAGTTGAGAGTTCTACATCTTCATCTGAAGGCTGCTCGTGGAAGGCTTGTTTCCAGACAGCTAGGATGACAGTATTTAAGCCCAGCCCCACAGTTACACACCTACTCCAACAAGGCCACACCCCTTTATAATGCCACTCATTGGGCCGAGGATATACAGACACATGGTGTGGTTATATACCCATCACTGGAAATGGTAGAAAAGGCTTGGCTGTGGAGCCCTCTCGCAGGTCCAGCATCCTACTCATCTCCGCAATCACCCCTCCTTCCTGAAAAGACATCTCAAGCATTTCTCCTCCTAAAGCAGTGATTCTCTACCTTTCTAAGGCTGTGACCTTAGAATACAGTTTGTTCTATTTGTGGTGCCCCCTCAACCATAAAATTATTTTCATTGCTACTTCATAACTGTAATTTTGATACTGTTATGAATTGTAACATAAAACTATCTATCTTTCCCATGGTCTTATGTGACCCCTGTGAAAGGGTCATTTGACCCCCAGGTTGAGAACTACTGTACCAGAGTCACAAAGCTAGTGCTCTGAATGAGGATCCCATTCCAGAGTCTCAGGCCTCTGGAGGACTGCTGTACTTCTCTAGCTCATGCATCTGGAGGACAAATGCATCTTGGCTCTAATTGTGGTACATGCTTTCATGACTGGCTTTCCTCTCAGCCTACTGTCCTGCACAGAGCAAGACTGAAATTTGCCCCTAGAGTGAGACAGATTTCCTTCCATCTTATTAAATACTTACTTAAATGTGTATCATTTACTAACCATTAGAGGCAACAGGCTTTCCAGCTCTCATAGGTGTTCCCTTGGAATCAATAGCCCCAAGTTAAACTGCTAACCTGTGAAGTGTCTTCCATGGGCTTAATCTTTTATTATTCTCATTTATAATAAAATGCACTTAATGTTTCTTAGACGTCCCTGTTTCCTGTGAAGCTTATCATTCATATTTCCAAAGAATAAAATAAATTTAATGTCAAACAAGGCAGACAAAAAGGCCAACTATGTGGGTGTTACACTGTGATGTGTGAAGTCTTTGTGGATGGCAATTGTCCTTTTACAATGATGCTTGTTAAGATGGTAGCACTCAGTAGAAAAAGAATATTTTCTATATTAACCCAGTTTATCATCTACTTGTGTCCTTGCCACATCAAATCAAAAGAACACCCCCATAACAAAGAGAAGCACGTGCAACTACATAAAAAAACAAACAAAAACAAAAAAACCTTCAAACATGAATGCAGGTACACAAATTCCTGCACAAAAATACAAACATGAGTAGCCCAGACAATATGTCCCTTCTAGAAGCAAGCAAGCCTATTACCATCGGCTCTGACAAAAGCAATTTAGCTGGAGCACAAGACCAACAAGTATGAATATACTCAGTGATCTTAAAGGGGATATAAATCAATGCCTCAAGGAGGAGGGCAACAACACAAACACTTGAATGAAACAGTGAAAAACATTTCCAGACATGATAGTAGAATTTAACAAAGAAATAGAGTAACTAAAGAAAACACAGCCCCAAAGAAAACTACAAAGGAAAAACGTAGGAGGGCCAACGAAAACTTGGTATTTTATCCCACCAACAAATTAAAGGATGCAGAAGACAGAGTTCCACCATCATACAGTACTAATTGTGACCGTGGTACACCTCTATTATAAATAGAGTTCCTCTAAACAAAAACTAAACAGTTCAATAATGTCATAAATTAATTGGACCAAACAGACATATAAAATGTGAAACACAAACACTCAAGAGTATACTTACTTCCCAGCAGATCATGGAAATTTTCCCAAAATGCCCACACGTAAGGACAATAAACAAGTCCCAGCGTGTATAGTAAAATTGAAGTAGGACCCTGAATTCTACCAGACCTTTAGGGAATAAAGCTAGATATAAATGACAACAGAAAAAGCAGGAACTATGCAAATTCACAGAAACAGAACATCTCACTACTGAGTGGAGACTGTGTCAAGACAGAAAATTGAAAAAGAAACTTAACAGTTTTTAAGAATTCAATAAAATAAACATAGACCATACCCAAACCTATTAGAACATACAGAAGGCACTCCTGAAAGACAAGTTCATAACACTAAGACTCTACATCAAAAAACAAACAAACAAACAAACAAACAAACAAACAAACCAAAAACCTGTAGACATTTCATATAAATAGTTAATGAAATTCCTGCAGGCTCTAGAACAGGAAGAAATAATGCCCAAAGAGAATTAAGGCGAAGACTAGCCAAATGTGGGCCCAAATCCATGAAGTAGAGGTCTGATGCCCTCTGGTGGACGCTGTGGGCACATGCCCTCACGTGGCCATAATTACCCTCACCTCACACACACAAATACACAAGATTTAAAATGAAATAAATATTTTAAAAATTACTCATAGAAGTGTAATATAAATTTTCCTAGTCCTTCCCTTTGCCTTGATTTGTACGGCTGACCCTCTGGCTTTACTCATACTGGGAGAAAAACACCCTCAGTAACTGTTGAAGCTTCCAAAATGGACTCTGGGCGTCTTTCCTATTAAGTCTAACTTCCTTTACTTCTGAGATGAATGATTTCCTCCATCGTCTGCTTGCCAGGCTAACCAGACCCGGCATCCTAATGTCCTTCTGGAGAACCTCATATATCCTGCATGACATGGCTGGCTGTCTCCCATGTAGCTCACTCACTTAGGCTAAGCATGGTTATAATTGAAACCAACTGACATCAAGAATACCGTCTGTCCAGTTTGTAAGTCCAAGTTTATTGTAATATATTTTCAAATCAATATGAATCCAGCAAACAAATATAGAATAAAACCATTAATTGATTGATAGATTCATTGATTAGTATATGAGCGAGTTTAGAAGGAGACATGAATTAAGAAAAGGTTGGTTTAAGAGTTTGCCATAATAAGAAACAGAAGTAAAAAAAGTATCAGGTGACAATATTGATTATAACTGATACATTTTAAGATACAACAAATTTAGTTACCAAAGATAAAGTCACCAACTTTATATATAAATAAATAGAAAACTGTTTAAAAGAACAAACAGCCTATGTAAGTTATGATGCCTCCCTGGGTGTAATTGGTAAATCATATTTCAGGAGCATTACAAACATTTCTAAAACAATACTCAGAAAGAAAACACTGACCTAAAAGCACATAATCAAATGAAAATTAAGAAATCAAGGGAAAACATATAAATTCTCCCTTATTTTGCTGAGAATAAGCAAACTACCAGAGTCGTATAGGAGTCTAAGGCAAAATAAGAACTCGGTAAAGGTTGCTTGTATACGTATTTCGGCTGCAGACTGCAATTCTCCAGAATTCTCACAAAATGAAGCAACAAATTACAGATATGTGAGGATTTCTAGCGGGAGAAGGAGGAAAGGACTGTAGATCAGGTGGTGGTGTCTCTTTGGCTCCAATAACTCAAAGGCTTTTACATATTCACTTATATGTGTAGCTATAAAATTAGAGAATACAAAATTAGAGAATACCTGTTGTAAGGGCGCCATCTGCTGGAAGATGAATAACATAACAATGCAGTTCACATCTTGGTAATCTCTTCACAAAGCTGCTGTGACAATTATTTTCCACTTGATCTAAGCTTCAGGCTACTGAAAATATAATTAAATATTTAACAGCCCTGTGAGGAATAAATAGTAAAAGGAAAGCTAATTGTGTGATTAAGCATAATAAAAACTATTAAGTAATTGGATTAAGTGTCGTTATATGCAAATTTGCACTTTGTATTCATGAAGAATGTTTCTTTTATAGAGAATAATGACACATTGGTAACACGGATTATATCGTATGTTTTTGCTTCTCTATAGATATATTTGGTACTTTGCACAAACTTTGATATTAAAATTTCGGCTTTGGTAATACGAAATTATCTAAAATTTATTTTGTTATAAATTCTAAAACTAATTGAATACATAATTATTAATTTCTTGAGTTGACTTATAGACATTTATAACATCTATTCTCAGCCTTAATGATCTCCTTCTTTTGATGAAACTGCAGACATTGTAAATCGTGTTATTATTTAGGAGGAACCAAAGGAATGCTATTTATTCATTTCTTCTCATTTGTCTTAAATTCTTGAGAATTTCCTGCAAAGTGTTTGATCATATCCACCTCTCCTGTCATTTCTCACAGATACATGCATGTCCTCTTTTCTATAAACCAATCAAATACAGGATGTGCTGGTAATATATCCTCTTAGATGCGTGCCTTTCATTTGTGAGTACTTGCACCCTTTAAAAAACAAACAAAAAAATCTAACGTTCGACGTCCCAGTTGCTATCAACTACCAACAGCTCAGTCCAGGAGTACATTTTTGCTTATGAGACTCATCAGCTGGCATTTAGTCTAGCCTACCTTCCTTATGCAGGCTTCACAAAAGCATTCTCAACTGTGGTCAACTGATACATGCAAGGGCCAGACTGTGCCCAGAAAACTGTTCTCTTATGGACAATCAGCTGCCTCAGTCTGCTACAATTGATGGCAAGCTGGTACAACCACTGTGGAAGTCAGTCTGGTAGTTCCTCAGAAAATTGGACATAATACTACACGAGGACCCAGCTATACCACTCCTCGGCATATAACCAGAAGATGCTCCAACATGCAATAAGGACACATGCTCCACTATGTTCATAGCAGCCTTATTTATAATAGCCAGAAGCTGGAAAGGACCCAGGTGTCCCTCAACTGAGAAATGGATACAGAAAATGTGGTACATTTACACAATGGAGTACTACTCTCTTGCACTCTCTCTTCCATAGTAATCACTGAGAGTCAGGAGGAGGAATTTTAATATGGATGGCCCATGTCGGGCTGAGCATCCTACAGTCTCCTTGACCCATTGTGAGTCTTGGAGTTAACATCTACTGAAAAGAGAAATTTTATGATGAGGCTGGAGAGATGCACTGATAGACACATGCAATAGCAAGTCGTTAGGAATTGGCTCAATAGTATGCTCATTTGCTAAAATCACAGTTGTTGATTCTGCCATAAGGCTGCTGTTCTGGGCTCTTGGCCCTGATAACAGGGCAGTTATGACTTTTACCTTATGAAGGGGACCTTGAATCCAACCAGGGACTGGTTAATTAACCCCATGGTGTTTGCACCATTATTGCACCAGTGGGCATATTTTGTCAGTGCAGTGACTGTTTTATGTTTCAGGGTTCACAGCCAGGAAGAGTGGTGATTCCAATACTGGTTTGTTCTAAGGCACAGAGAGATAACACATAATAGCTCACAGTCTTCCTATTTTTTTTTTATCAAAGAGTAAGCACAGTATGTAACAAATAAAATGAGAGTCTAAAAGATGTATCCCATTTTCTACTTCAAAACAATTTTATTTAAGCTTTTTATATATATTATTTTCAAATTTAATGCATCCAATTTCTATTACAAAAGTAAAAATATTATTATATAACTTACAAGAAAGTAAATTTTTGCTTATGAACATTATATCAATATTCATGTTATATCTAGATAGCAAAACTTGTTATTTAACATTTTAGAGATTTTTAATCTCTCATAGATATATATGTGTCCTTCAGATAACCTTTAGTCATTCATTAGCATAAACATGCTTAGTCACTTCAGTAAGTACAGCAGTAGCTATTGATTATACTGGTATGAGCATGAAAATGAATCTATTCTAATTTAAGATAATTATAAATGTAATCCATAAGTCAATATGGTATATTAATTGTACATAACTAGCATATTATCAATGATAGAGGATGTGATGGTTTATATATGCTTGACCCAGGGAGTGGCAGTAGATCTTTACCAATCCCACATATGATAGAAGGCTAATATCCAATATATACAAAGAATTCAAGAATTTAGACTCTAGAGGACCAAATAACCCTATTAAAAATGGGGGACAGAGCTAAACAGAGAATTCTTGACTGAGGAAACTCGAATGGCTGAGAAACACCTAAATAAATGTTCAACATCCTTAGTCATCAGGGAAATGCAAATCAAAACAACCCTGAGATTCCACCTCACATCAGTCAGAATGGCTAAGATCAAAACTCAGGTGACAGCAGATGCTGGTGAGAATGTGGAGAAAGAAAAACACTCCTCCATTGTTGGTGGAATTTCAAGCTGGTACAACCACTGTGGAAATCAGTCTGGCGGTTCCTCAGGAAATTGGACATAGTACTACCAGTGGACCCTGCTATACCACTCCTGGGCATATACCTAGAAGATGCTCCAACATGTAATAAGGACACATGCTCCACTATGTTCATAGCAGCCTTATTCATAATAGCCAGAAGCTAGAAACAACCCAGATGTTCCTCAACTGAGGAATGGATACAGAAAATGTGGTACATTTACACAATGGAGTACTACTCAGCTGTTAAAAACAATGACTTCATGAAATTCACAGATAAATGAATGGAACTTGAAAATATCATCCTGAGCCAGACGGTGGTGGTGTACACCTTTAATCTCAGCACTTGGGAGGCAGAGGCAGAGGCAGACGGATTTCTGAGATCGAGGCCAGCCTGGTCTACAGAGTGAGTTCCAGGACAGTCAAGGTACACAGAGAAACCCTGTCTCAAAA